>OZ024903.1:25085160-25090160 GCA_964017125.1 Flabesymbios commensalis
GCATAAATTTTAGAATGTCACCTTATAGATAAACCCATTGGCATCTGAACTCCACCTATTCACGTATACACTTCTACTATCGGCTTTAAACGTGTATTTTAATAAGACAGTTATTGTTTTATTTTTTTTAATGAATAAACATTTCTTTCAAAACAATTTACCAGCGCCGCCGTTGACCAGATCGCAAATACTTAATCAGCCCTTGTCGGAGGCAGGCTGCTTACTGTATTTCACGAGAGCCGCTGCAGTTATTTAAGCTGTAGGCCTACCATACCCCCCTCCTGTAGGCCTAGTTACTTCTGTAGACATCTCGGCGATGATCTGTAAACTAAACCATTTTCTTATAAAATAGTTTATTGCAAGTGAATATTAGGAATTATATTTTATTATATTTTAGTACAACTTAATATTTTTTTTAATATAAAAAGTGTTTTGATTCCTAACAACCATGCCAAAAATAAGAATTTCGTCTCTATATCTAGCTATCTCTATCTCTATATCTAACTGGTAAGTGCGCAGCACAAAAATTTAAGAACTTTTGCAGTTCTAGTCTGTGGACATGTTTACATCCTATGGTCATATTATCAGCTAAAATAAAATCACCGATTTTTTGATGATTTTAGACCTGGGCATGTCCCTTTAATCACAGTTGTGCAAGATACACATTATTTGTGCATAGTATGATGTGTTTGTGACAAAAATAGACACAGCCGCAAAAGATTTTCATATAGATGCGTGCCTTAACCTCATCATTTTGGGAAAAAATACAGTGATATATCTACTCATTATATTGCTCATAGTCAGGGGGCTTAATCATATGATTGTTCAAATCGTCCCAAAAGCACTAAATTTGGACCACTTATAGCCAAGGTCATATAATTTTGTTTTTTCGCGGGAGCCAAGCTGAGCTTCCGCTGTGAGCGCCATATCGGACAAATCCAAGATGGCCGCCATTCAAATTAGGTCCATGTCATAACTTGTAAACTACTAGACGTAGAGACCCATGTAATACCACTTTTCTATGATTTTCGAATATGTAGAATTTATTTTTGATGTTTTGAAATTGATTTGGAAACAATTTAAAGCACAAATATATATATAAATGGTATTTTCCTAAGAAAATGACATTTTCGATATATTCCAGCGATTTAAACGACGTAAATTTTCTACGAATCTTTTTTTTCAGCCACAGATCAGTGTCAGGTATTTAAAATGACCAAGCCATAACATTTTGTCTCTGGGGCTCCTGTGTATCAGCCATATTGGACAATTTCTAAATGCTGAAAACCGAAAAAATCATCCCATAGTATTGCAAATGATAAAGCATGGGTTTAAATGTTACAACAGTGTCGCAAAAAGGCGGAATAGATACAAAATAAGTAATCACATGGGGGGGAGTGTATGTGAATCTGGCAAACTTCGATAGTGATCAGATTGATATTCTGCCATTATTTTTAATACTCTGTAGACATTATCCGAGGACATTGTAAAGCAATGCTCTTGATGTCTTAACCAGACGCATATGATAGCTCTTGGCTCTGATCTGCCACTCTATCCTATATATGCAAAAAACTCAAATGAAAACATTCAGAAACCTTAGGTGAGGATACATTTCTGATGCAGCTTCGAGCTTTAGCACATTGAAGAGAAGTATCAACTGATTATGGGAACGAGTCTGCGTATCTCAAGCGGATGTACTCTTGTCTGGGCGTGCTGATTCCACCCTAAGTGACCATCATATAACGTGTTCAATTTACATTAATCAAGTTTCAGAGATAGTGCTGACAAACAGATCATTAAATGCAACATATCAACTAAGAACTGTTCCACATAAACCTGCAATACAATTTATATTTTCTAGCGCACCGCCGGACCGGGTTAAAAGTGATAATTTTTCCACGACAAGTACTCTACCCCCCCCCCCCCACCCTGGGAATTGTATGGTGGCACACTTGTACTTAGAGAATAGTTACAATAATCAACGCATACCATATTTGTATGGAACCTTTCTCTTCTGAGTCTCTCTAACTTCATCATCACTGGTGGTGATGTTACTGTCTTTGTCTTTGTCATAACTATGATCACCATCAGACTTGCTTTCGTCGCTATCTTCACTATCTGTAATAACAATAATCACACTTGATACATTTGGAGCCCCATTGTTTCACCCAGGATATATACATTTATATAGAATATATGTTTATTTGAGGCGAAGATGCATACTTTCGGCTTATTATCTAGCAGGCGATAATTATCTTGCCGCTAGATGCAATGCTGAGATGTATATTTACATGCTGAGATGTATATTTTGAACAAGATATGTATATTTCTTCCTGGAGATCTATTATTCTAAGGAGAGATGACACATTTCACACATGAGATGTTCAATTCCGTACAGTAGAGAAATCTAATTTAAAGCAGAGATATATATTACGAAGAAGAGATACAAGGGAGAAATATATATTTCTCAAATGAGATATATATTTTGGAAATTTTTGCTGCAAAGTGATTATCTTACGACCGCAACTTACGGCTAGATGTATATCTTAATGAAGATATCTATATTTCAGAGTGATGATTTATAATTCTGAGGAAGGATAATATATCTCAAACATTTCAAGTAGTGTGGTAATTCATGGATTATAAGTCATGATGTCCAGAAGTTACTGTAGGATCCTTTATTTATTCTGTACCAGTTATCAAGGAGTATTTAATAATTAATTTCACATGAAATTACGGTGACTACTCAATAAAACTTTTGTTTTTGTAGAAAATATTCAACAAACAGCATAATTACTGTAGATCTGGTAATTTCCCCGTGTTTAAATTTTCGCGAATTTCTGATTTTGGAACTTTTCGCGAGTTCAAGTTTTCAATTAAAAAAAAAATTCGGTCGTAATTAGATCTAACGGATTATTCCTGAAATGTCCCGTTTTAATGGCACGTGAAATCAACGACGCAACGGTAGCGCTATCATAATAGTAATTTTCGCGAGATTCTTGAATTCGTGACTTTGTCCTCCTCGCAAAAATCGCGAAAATTAAAACCTGGCGCATATTACCAGATCTACAGCATTTATTGTCCTATCCATATCAGGACATACCACACTAAAATTCATTATAAGTATAATGACCACCACACTTTACATGTTGTCATTATGTTGTCATTATATTTTTCTAGGATCCTCTAAAATATTTGACATGATGGAATGATGGGTATTACTGTACTAACAGAATAAATTTCTTCTAATGTATTTATATTTAGGGAATAGCTACATGTACAACAACCAACGCATAGCATATTTGTATAGAACCTTTCTCTTGCGCGTCTCTCTAACTTCGTTATCACTGGTGCTGATATTACTGTCTTCGTCCACATCATAACTATGATCACCACCATAATCAGCATCAGACTTGCTTTCATCATCATCTTCACTATCTGTAATAACAATTCAAACTTAGAAAATCACGATAATCCATATCAATTAGTCAATGTCCTATCCATATCATAAAATAGCACACTGAAATTAATAATAAATATCCTTTGAACAAAAGTTTTGACCCATCCAGATTGTTTTACAAAAATATTGTTAATAAATAAATTTGTTCTTTTAACCCGGTCTGGTAAAATTAGAATATCTTCGGCAACAACCCAAATACTGTTGCTGAAATTGCACATTGAACGGACTCACTAGCATTTTACGTTTTAATGAGCGCATTTCTCTCCTGATCAAAGTACACACAGAATCATACCACTTATTCTTATTTCTAATTTTCTGTTTCGGATTTGTTTTTTTAGATTTGTGTTTCTTTACGTGGAATGTTTTATTACCAGCTTTGGCAATTATTTCAGTGAAGTCCTTTACAGCTACATTAACACCGTCTGTTATGTCACTATTAGTGTTTGGTCAAAAAGGGGATCATCGAATTTTGTGAGACGTCCTCAAGAAGAGCCTAATTGTAATTTTCTTGTTGATCAATGGAAGCAATGAATTTGTCATAATGCGGTTTCATTGGTATGCTATTGCCTTTTGCTGCTACAGTGAGATTCGCATCGTCTGAAAATCGTATACTTACATGTATCAATAAGGCAATGGTCGGAAAGGTGTAGTGGGTTTACGTGTATATACTCAACAATATCAAATAATATTCTTATTGCTGATTATGTAGTCTACAGTACTAGATCCCTACTTACTAATATATGTGAAATATCAAACAAGTGGAAACATGGCCATAGTTACATATACAATAGATACATCGATAGAATAATGACAATGACAGCGCAAGACTATTTTTTCGTCAGTTGACCCCAGAGATCATAAGGTTATATGGATATTAAAGTGTTTCCAAACATCGTACTAATAACATTTACTTTTTCGCCAGTTGCCATAAAAAGGGTTATGAAGATTAAAATGTTTCGAGACTTCGCGCTAACATTTTTTTCTCGTTAGTTGACATAGAGATTAAAGGGTTATATAAATATTAAATTGAACTTAAACCTCTTGTTAACATATATCTGTATGTTAGTTGCTCCAAAGATGAAAGGGTTATACTTATGGAGATTAAAGTGTCTCTAAAAATTAAGGACATCAAAAATAGAATGTTATTCGACTGATTCGCATTCAGCACACCCAAATTATTTAAAAACAAGTGGATACGAAATTCTACACTTAAATACCGAACAAAGTTCAATGTTTTAGATTTCATCTCAAGATAAATACATACATTTTCATGAAAGGCTGCAATATAATCTTCCATAAAAAAACTGTAATCTAAATACCACTCAGTGTCAAGCATATATATGTCTGGGTTCAGAAAACATAGGCCAGATATGGATATGACAAATAATTATTTTGTATGAAGTCGTTTGCATTGACCATGTTCACTATTTTGGTGTTGTTGTTGAGTGTAAATATTTTGTAATAGCAAGTATGTTTCAACGTCTGACATGACCATTTACTCCACGGCAAAGTGCAGCATATCATTAGAACAGAAATTTAA
>OZ024903.1:25092660-25097660 GCA_964017125.1 Flabesymbios commensalis
ATGTGAATAATATATGCATGACTGGCATGAGTGTAAGATAATAGTTGACACCATAGTGAGACACTGACTTGATCAGTGTTGTGAATGTTTAAAATCCGATATATATTAATGTTTATGATCACATAAATGTACCTGAATTGTACCTGATTTTTTCAGGTACTTTGCCACCAGGTACAGGTACCAGGTACTTCCTGTTCATGAGGGTCAGGTACAGGTACAGGTACAGGTACAGGTACCCGAAAAACTGTACCTAGATACAGGTACAGGTACAAGTACCTGACCCCAACCCTGATTGTCATTATGTGTTTAATGAGTTTTTTCGTTATTAAACTAGAAATCATGTCAAATAAAGATGGAGATTCTCCTAATCAGTTGTTTTCATTGCAATCTAAATCTATATAGGAGGTAATCGCTTAATTTAATCACTTGTTTACATTGCTATATTAGTCAGGATTGTGCGTACGGTGGTCTGTTATCTGAATCACGTTATCACTTGTTTTCATTACAATTGAAGTTAGATATTACGCAAGGATATGTGATCTCGATTATCTGTTAGCGCAATAGTAGCTATACTAGGAGATACGATAATTAATCACTTAGTTTAATCACTTGTTTGAACTGCAATGTTAATCACGATTGTGCATATACGATTATTCGAATCACTTTTTTGGGAGTAGAAGATATTTTATTAACAACATTTCTAATCGATAATCCACTAACATATACTGAGGACACGGCCGATATCCAAAATACGATTAATTATCCCAACTGTTTGTCAGTTATCGTCGTGATCGTTTGTTATTGCAGTAATTTAATTAACGGCAATCGAGTAGCCAAATCGTTTGTTTGGACTGCAATATAGGTCACTATCGTCGATCAATTGCCTCACATGCTTACATTGCACAAGAATTTAAAATCAACTATAATGATCACCCGTTGACATTACGTCATCAATATTATGCCGGATATATAAAAAACAAACCACTACGTTGCTACGTTTTACAGATACTCCTATCATGCTAACAGAGAAAGATATAAAAAATAATTGTTGGTGCGAAATTGGCCATTTTAAAGATTCCGAAGATAATTATCTAAACGGAGATATTATGGATGTGTGTGTGTGTTCCATTATAGTCCGGCAGCCATGGCAGTATACCTGGACTTGGAGTATATAGTTTTTTTCTTTTCAGAATACTGCTGCCCAGACCACCTGTTTGAAGATTTCGGAGGGTGTGGAGGTGACACCCTTGGGCAATTTTAGTTATTCACGTTTTTCAAACATTATGGAAATATAACTTTTTCACTTTTTGGCCTAGAAATATGTATAATACCACTTCTCTAACTAAATTGACCATGAGAAACTCATTTCTGGCATAATTTTTTAATTTAGAAATTCCTGTCGTGCATAAACCCAAGATGGCCGCCACTACTAATTTACTAAACCACTAAAGTACATTTCTGAACAGACACAAATGTGAAACTACATTGCTGGCCAAACGTTCTCTGTGGATTTATTCTCTACGTGTGTTCAGCGAGATCATTTATATTAAGAATTATGAAAGCACGATCAAAGCAAAAACGTAATAACAGTAATAATATTCGTATAAAAATATTTATTGCAGCAACGACATAGGCCTACAGGCAAATGTTCATGTATCCACCATTATAGACTTATTATCTAAGTTATGAACAACACAGGTAGGGCTATAAAAAATATAGTTACCACTAAACTATAATGACTGTTCTGAACTCAGTTGTCATGAACATCTTAAATTGTAGGCCTATACGTGCAATAAAATCACCAAGATTCATAAGTTTACTTGAAAAACTAAGAGATGTGCCGACGATTATGCCTCAGCTGCAGAGCGTAATTTGCATGAACCGACAGGCGGATTTGGGGATGGCCGTACAGACAGACAGACAGATGGAAAACTTGACTTGACTTAATGTATCCAGCCTCAGGATGATGGAGACACAGTAGTAGTAGTAATTAGAATCATGCTTAACGTCACTTTTCGGCACTAATTTTAAGTGACATTTAAGTGTCAATTAATTGACACTGTAATACACTAAAAAACAGTACAGTCCATTGAGGAGATGAATGATGCACATATGATGATGTGAGGGTGGGGTGATAGGGCATGGTGGGTTAACCAGAGTGGTTTCTTTCACTCGCCTGATAAGGGCTTATGGGCATGTTTAGGGGATTTAACCCCAGATATGCTCAGGAGGTGGGAGACTTGGGTTTTGCTATACAAAACACAGCTCCGCTATCCTCGGGTCTGAGAGTCTCCAGATTAGTGATAACTGAGAGTAGCTCCATTCATCCCATGTGATATACCTAATGTCAAACACTTGCCGATAGCTTAAAGCCTTACCACGGCACGGCCAACAACAGTGCCTGCGTTGATGCGGGAGCTGCATTGTTGAGTGGAGGAACCAAGGTACATGTATACCGCTGTCATTCCACCCGAAAATTATAGCCAAAAACGTGGAGGCTGCACAGCGTCCCTTGAATAATCGCTTTAGACTAGTGCATGAAATATACAGAACAGATCCCAATGGCCCTCCACAGGTGGGAGCCAAAAGTACTACCATGCGATCATCCCAGTATCCTGATGGAGACACACAAAGTGACAGCTTGCAGCAATACATAGGATCAAACTGGAGCAAATATAGTGCTAACATATTTAGGCCTAATATTAAACGTTGATGTGGAAACATTATGGCAATATATGATATTGTGTTTATATGTTTTTTCTATAAATATTGTGTATCGCAATTGTGGACACAGAGAATTGCGAATAAATAATTATCACTTTTGCAGAAACAGATTTTACTTCTGCGAGGTAGGTCGGTGCTACATGAACATGTTATAACCTATTGCACTGCACGGGGAATTAGATCTACATTTAGTGGGAAAATAATTGATAACAATAATTGAAGGGGTCAGAACAAAACCAAGGCTAAGTCAAATTTTCAGAAATTTGACTATGGGGTACCATAGGACAAAAAAAACAATGTGCTATGTGTCTACCACAATATATCATGAAAATAATCTATTTTGATGACAAAGCGGCCATTTTGTTCTGGACAAAAGTAATGCTAAGTTAAGCATTTTTGTCCTATGGTACCCCAAAATCAAACATCTAAAAAAGTCAGTTGAGTCAAAATTAGGAGATAATTTCAGAGCATATTTCATAGATTTACCTGTAGATGTGCTGTTTTAACGTTTTTCTGTGAAAACATCCGTTGTTGGAACCAATGAACACAGTTATGGGGCAGTGGTCAGATGCTTGCCTGTCAGCCCACTGCGTCCGCCTACCTTCACTCATGGTAGAGTATTGTGGCTGACCATAACATGCTGTCATAAATGCAGTTGTTTGTTCAATAATATCTGTGATTTAACGCGTTTGCATGGTCACCTATGCAAAGGTAAGTATCTTCACTGCAGTTGCCATAGCAACATGCAGCTGTAGATGTATCATGGACTGATATGGCATGCCGACCAAATTAATTATCAGGTATGATCTGCTTGTACTTCTCAACTTTTATACCTATGATCCCAATCGGAGATTCCATGAACATCTCAGTTGAGAATTTCTCTTTTACATAAAATGGTGAAGAAGCAAAATAAAAACACCCATGTCATCTGAGGCAACCCTGTGACCAACCTCCTTTTCGGTAGCAAGTTCCTGATAAAACAATTCTGATTCTTTGTGCGAGGTGCTTAAATGTGGTCTAAGTATTATAGCATAATGGCTACTTTCTGTTATCATCACCAGTGATTACAAGTTGATGTGTCGATGTGTACAGGCTATGGAACACTTTATCATCTTCAATGTCTTTGATAATGTCTTTGATAATGGCTTTGATTAGTTGTTTTTAAATTTCACTAACCATGAGGACCAGATTTTGAGCAGGAAGAAGAGCATTGCTAGCCAGTTAATTGTGGACTGTCTAATGTTGTGTTTCCTTTTAAGCTGAAGTATTTGCATCTATCAATACTAGATACATATTGACGGAAATGAGTTTAGTAGAAATAAATGACTTACAACTTCTGTAGTGAAGTCATTGACAGTTCCTATAGCTTTTGTCCACATCCCTGCTGAACCATCGACCACCACGCTAGTGCATTCACAGGTCTACGACACCATGTCTAACTGAATCATATTGTAAAAGGAAAATCAAACATAGCAGTTGTTAATAGAGCCAGTTCGTGTACCAATATATCATTAATTTTGATACTTCTGGGACTTGATCCCAAGAACCCGCCCATAAATTACTGCAGAGTCATACACCGTTTCAGTACCGAGTTTCAAAGGTTTTCCAACTCAAGCAAATGTTATAATCTGCTTGGTGATTGGATCGAGAAAACCTTCAGGCCAATTAGCTTTAAATGTCTGCATGAATGTTATGTCAATTTTCACAGCTCTATCCAAGCTTAAATCATGTAATGATATTATATTAATTGTGATGTGGGATGTGATGGATCGAAACATAATTGCAGTTTTTTTTCCTAAAGCATAACGGCCTTTAGACTTATCTAAAATTATTGTTGAAAACTCTTCTTCATGCTTATTAGAATCTGAATTGTTACATTGTCGTCCATATTCTGGAGACCATGTTCCGTTTTTTCGCAAAAATATAGGCTTAGCGACTATTTCTATACGTACCTGGCTTTAAACACTCCCCCAGGACCATGCCCGTACCTCATATAATTTGACTCGATAAACATGTCATTCGAGACACCATTAGAACTTCATGGATTATGGTGCATTGTGTGTTCACCTTTCATGAATTGTTTCCAGATACTAATGGCATAGCCTGCATATCTTTTCTCATATAATATAAACCATAACGTGCATAGTCCAGATGACTTGGTGCAAAAATGTATGGTAACGTCTGTTCAACTGCAGCTATATGTAGAGGTCAATCTGATTCCCGTTCATCACCTACATAGATCATCATGATCATAACTGGTTTTATTAGGAGATCTA
>OZ024903.1:25102660-25107660 GCA_964017125.1 Flabesymbios commensalis
TTTGAAAAGTACTTGTAATGATCTACTCCGCAAGTAATTGGGGACTACCTAAAACGCGGCACATTTCTGACGGCACATTTACGGAACGGCACATGAGCGGACAGTCCACCCCGCCACTGCACTCCACCCTACCAGTTACTCCCCACCCATTGTGGTCATTGCGTGGTCAATTTTTACGGAACAAAAACATTAGTATTTTTGTGTATATTTATATTTAATAATCTAAATTTAGATGATAAAAATGGTATTGTTATGTATTCTCGACAGTCAGATCAACTCGTACATAGGAAGCAAACATATTTTATATTGCATGACGTAATGACAAAAGATGATCATTAAAATTGATCGCCGTTTAAATTCCAGTGCAATGTAAACATGACAGATGATCGATCGACGATTGTAACCTCGTAGTCTATATTGCAGTCCAAACAAACGATTAAGCTATCTGATTGCCGTTTATTAAATTGTTGCAATAACAAATTCTTTTTAGATGGATATTCGCAACTGATTTAACTGGTAAGATTAAAGTTTGTTTCAAACATGACGTTTGTGTGAGGAGCGTACCAGTGAATGAAACTGTGTCTGTTTTATTTAAAACGCGGCACATTTCTGACGGCACATTTACGGAACGGCACATGAGCGGACAGTCCACCCCGCCACTGCACTCCACCCTACCAGTTACTCCCCACCCATTGTTGTCATTGCGTGGTCAATTTTTACGGAACAAAAACATTAGTATTTTTGTGTATATTTATATTTAATAATCTAAATTTAGATGATAAAAATGGTATTGTTATGTATTCTCGACAGTCAGATCAACTCGTACATAGGAAGCAAACATATTTTATATTGCATGACGTAATGACAAAAGATGATCATTAAAATTGATCGCCGTTTAAATTCCAGTGCAATGTAAACATGACAGATGATCGATCGACGATTGTAACCTCGTAGTCTATATTGCAGTCCAAACAAACGATTAAGCTATCTGATTGCCGTTTATTAAATTGTTGCAATAACAAATCTTTTTAGATGGATATTCGCAACTGATTTAACTGGTAAGATTAAAGTTTGTTTCAAACATGACGTTTGTGTGTGGAGCGTACCAGTGAATGAAACAGTGTCTGTTTTATTTAAAACGCGGCACATTTCTGACGGCACATTTACGGAACGGCACATGAGCGGACAGTCCACCCCGCCACTGCACTCCACCCTACCAGTTACTCCCCACCCATTGTGGTCATTGCGTGGTCAATTTTTACGGAACAAAAACATTAGTATTTTTGTGTATATTTATATTTAATAATCTAAATTTAGATGATAAAAATGGTATTGTTATGTATCCTCGACAGTCAGATCAACTCGTACATAGGAAGCAAACATTTTTTATATTGCATGACGTAATGACAAAAGATGATCATTAAAATTGATCGCCGTTTAAATTCCAGTGCAATGTAAACATGACAGATGATCGATCGACGATTGTAACCTCGTAGTCTATATTGCAGTCCAAACAAACGATTAAGCTATCTGATTGCCGTTTATTAAATTGTTGCAATAACAAATCTTTTTAGATGGATATTCGCAACTGATTTAACTGGTAAGATTAAAGTTTGTTTCAAACATGACGTTTGTGTGAGGAGCGTACCAGTGAATGAAACAGTGTCTGTTTTATTTACTATATTTTAAGAAAAAGATTCATATAAAAACATACATAGACGTAAACATATACTTCATATAGCTGTTACATACCACTGAGAAGTTTTTTTTAATTTAATCCCAATGTTATCAAGTTATAATGGCCACTAATGTATATATGCTCGGCAGACCACTGCAAACCTAGGAGAACAATTCCATTACTATTTCAATTTTATCAAAAATGATCAGAAATATCAATTATTTGATTATCGTTTTTACAGATGAAAAATCTTCAAATAAACACCAGTAGGCGCATGTGATGTAAAAATAAACACGCAATGGATATATGCTCGGCAGACCACTGCAAACCTAGGAAAACAATTCCATTACTATTTCAATTTTATCAAAAATGATCAGAAATATCAATTATCTGATTATCGTTTTTACAGATGAAAAATCTTCAAATAAACACCAGTAGGCGCATGTGATGTAACAATAAACACGCACAGGTTTGCATTGAAACGTGAATTTCAATATTATCTTCCTATGTGTTATAACGTGATTAATACAATGTATATAAAATATATAAATGTGATTTGTGATATATTATTCCTATATGTCATAATGTTATGAATGATAAATTTAAAATCGGTCAAAGTATCTTAGCACAAGTTGAGATACAGTAATCCGTTGATAAAAACATCTAAAACGGAAGTGTTTCTATTTTTTGTATCATCTACGCAACCTTGAATATGTTAAGACCCCAATAATCCTTATCAAATTTGATGTTATGTTTTTCCTACATAGTCCAAGCAGCCTTCCTTCTCTACATTATCTTATTTCCTGTATTTTATTTTATCGTACTGTAATTGTCTATGATTTCATGCTAACCATATGATTTAATCATGTCTTGTAGACAAAAGAAAGAAGAAACCTAAAGTGGCTGAGAGTAAGAAGAAAAAGATGTGGACGAAGTGGACAAAGCAACAAACTATCCTCATATCGGATCATTTTGAAAAGTACATTATTCGATATGCTGATTCTCGTGAATTGCCGTCAAAAACAGAGTGTAAGCATTTTTTAACGAAGAACGGTATAAAGGGAAGGACTGCAGATGAGCTGTATTACAAAATATACAATGACGCAAAAAAATTATCTAGAGTTTAAAATATACATACAACCTTAAAAAAAAATAGCACATTTCAATTATCCTTGGTGAGTATCGAGTCTTAAAAACATGTGTTTAGACGTACGATGTACTATACGGGCCGTGGTGGAATTGAACATTTGCAGGCGGTAAATTCATCATGAAGCAAAATACAGTTTCATCAAATATCGAAAAGTGATGAGTACCTTGGCCCGGGAAGTGTACTTACTACTGTTATACATTACTACTACTAAAAAAGGCAGTCATACGTTAACAGGTTTAAGAACACGCTGACTTCATCATGCGTGTAATTATACAAATTAGAAGTGTTACAATACATTATATGAATCTAGATTCATTTTTATTATAATAGTTCTACTTATCAAGTTTTGATTATCGCTGGGCTGGAAATGTATAAAAGTTCAATATCACTTAATCAAACAATCTAATATTTTTTTATTCTGTATAGATCAAAGTCATAGACACTTAACGCAACTGTAATAAGGTATCTATGTAGTGATATTAAGGCCGAACGGTCTGGACTGTACATTTAGTATGATCTTATCTGTTCTCGCATGTTGAATTGTATCGCTTTATCAAGATCATAGCAGAAATGCATAGCACAAATGTCACCCGATCTGGCAACACGAGTTGTAAGTCGCACTTTGACAATAATAATCATTATTATTAAAATGGGGTCGAAATGAATATTAATGTTATTTCTTTAATTTTAATCCAATTGTGTGCTCTTTTAAAATTGTGTACAATTGGCGGAGTCATATTTTCAGAGCTAACCATACCATGCTATAGAGCTGTGTGCTATACCATTTTAAAGGTAATTTTGTGTAGATTCAGATCTGTTAATATCTCCGATATTTAAATATGTACGACTCATTCTGCTAGATCGGGTCACTAATTTAAATCAATTGCAGTTCCGCTGTAATGATACATTTATCTTATGAAACACTTTCTGACCAATCATGCCATAATTATGCTGTAGGTGGAAAATACTTATTTTTAAAACAACAAAGATATTTTTAAAGGGACATGCCCAGGTTTAAAATCATCATTTTAGCTTAATAATATGACCCTATGATGTAAACAAAGTTTTTTAATTTTTGTGCTGCGCATTCACCTGTTAGGCTAGATATAGAGACAAAACTCCTGATTTCTAATTATTGACAACCATGGCAAAAATAAGAAATACGGGAATTTCGTCTCTATATCTAGCCTAACTGTTAAGTGCGCAGCACAAAAATTTAAAAAAATTTGCAGTTCTAGTCTATGGCATGTTTACATCATATGGTCATATTAATAAGCTACATTAAAATCACCGATTTGTTTATGATTTTAGACCTGGGCATGTCCCTTTAAGTGGTCAAACTTATTGAACTTAGTTCGTATTTTTAAAATTAATTATCTTAAATCTTCGACGAAATTAGCTTTATTGTGTCAGCGGTACATGAAAACTTTGTATACATGTTTGTTCGGTGTGTCATTTCTGCAGCCTAGCAAGGCGAAACGCATAGTAAATGTGGTGATCTTACTAATGTATTAAGTGTTGTCCATTTTAGTAATGTGTCATTTTCCATCATAAAAGCTTACTTTTGTGAGCATTTCCAGCCTGTACCACTTGTTATTAAACACAAGTAGTACATATTGTCATCCGCAGTTAATAGGCCACATTCTGCTCTTTTCTGTTATTATGATTTGTTCTGGACATTGTGTTTCAGCAATGTTTCATACTTATTGAAAATTACATTAAAACCTAATATCCGAAGTCCCCATCAGACGCAATAAGATGAATCAATGTTGGTTTAACGTTGGTCCACCATCGTAGAAGGTGGACTAACGTCAAACCAACATTGTTTCAACGGCATTTTTTTTAGGTGAGGGTAACGGCTATTTTTGTGAAATTTAATTCACAACTTTCCAAAGAGTGATGTTTGGGGGGTTAAGAGGTACATTGACATTGATTCAACGTCGCAGCAACATCGTTTACTTTGTACGGCGTGATATTTGGAAAATACTGGTATACACTTGAGTAGCCATGCGTGATACCAAGGACATGGCCAACGAAAACAGTAGACATTCAGTTCACATGCCCTAGGAATATAGTACACGTTCATTTTACATGCCCCACGGATATAGTAGCCTGCACGTTAAGCATACATGCCCCACGAATATAGTATACGTTCAGCTTACATGCCCCACG
>OZ024903.1:25713599-25872349 GCA_964017125.1 Flabesymbios commensalis
GAAAACAATCCTGTACTTGATTTTGCGCCAATGCAACGATTTGAGAACAAGTGTTATATGGCATAACTTAGATACATACGACTTGAGCTAATGAGTTTTGCACTCGCTTTAACTGTTTCCTGTATTTGTCATCAACATTAAAAAATAGAGAATCCAGTAGGATGGGTGTGTGAGCAAAGAACGGATTTGTGAGCAGTAGGATATGTCTGCGACTAGTAGGACAAGTGTGCGAAACGTAGGACGAGTGTGTGACCAGTAGAACGGGTTTGTGAGCAGTAGGACGGGTGTACGACCAGTAGGATAGGTGCTCGACAAGTAGGGCGGCTGTGTGAGCAGTAAGACAGGTGTGTGACCAGTAGGGCGGGTGTGTGAGCAGTAGGGCGGGTGATCGTGTTTGAGCAGTAAGACGGGTGTTTGACCAGTAGGACGGGTGTGTGAGCAGTAGGATGGGTGTGCGACCAGTAGGGCGGGTGTGCGACCAGTAGTGCGGGTGTTCGACCAGGAGGATGGGTGTGCGACAAGTAGGACGGGTGTATGAGTAGTAAGACGGATGTGTGTCCAGTAGGATGGGGGTGTGAGCAGTAAGACGGGTGTGTGACCAGTAAGACGGGTGTGTGAGCAGTAAGATATAATATGTAAGGTGGTGTATACTATTCCTCGATTTATTTATTGTGAGGTTCTTTCTAATATCATAGTAGCTCTAATTCGAACTTTTTCTTAATATAAAAAAAAACGATTCTCAAAAGAATTAAACGAAATCCTAGAAGTCATTTATCTATACGTCCCAATAATATATACATGGTCCCAATAAGATATATACAAGAGTTAGTAGGGCTATACTAGTACTTAAATTCACAAACACAAGGCTATGTTCATAATAATACTTAATAAATATTTTATCATGACAGAAAAATTAACTAAGAGTCCTTAAAGAATAAAAATATATGTGTTTCAAATACGTATAGAAGGTCCCAAAAAGATATAAATAGGGAAGAGTATACTGGTGCTGGATTTAACTGAGACATTGCTATTTTGATGATAATACTAATTCCTGACACAAATAAGAAAATAAACGCTACATGGACTAGATTATCATATCTCTTCTATACTAACCTTCTGATGCCTAGAGTATCATATCTCTTAATCTAATTATTAACCCTTTGCGAACTAGAGTAACACATGTATTGGCCCTCTGGTGTCCAGACTATCACATGTCTCAATTATTAACCCTATGCGAACTAGACCAGCATTTTGTTAACTTTTGGATGCCTAGAGTATCACATGGCCTATATTTTAGCTGGTGGCTGGACTATCACGTGTATATCAGGTTTAGAACGTCACGTGTATTATGTGTATATCTCACCATCCTCAGGAGGTTCTCCTGGCCCAGTTTAGCCTATATGTGCACAAAGGTGGCCTAAGGCCCGATTCATTTCATTTCATTTGTATTATGTATTATATGTCCCAATAATATATATATGGTCCCAATAAGATATATACAGAGTCGTAATTTATTTATATGTCCCAATAATATATATATGGTCCCAATAAGATATATACAGAGACGTCATTTATCTATATGTCCCAATAACATATATATGGCTCTAATAAGATTTATACAAGGGTTAGTATACTAGTGCTTGATTTTGCAAACACAAGGCTATTAAATACTAAATCAATATTTTCATAATGACACAAAAATTAACTGTAAATCCGTACTGATTTAGAATATATCTCGGTAATCATCTACCTAGATTTACTTTGAATACGTATGGTCAAGTAGATAGATAGATATATAAAACTTCTAATGCGCCTAAATCCCTGTATGACAAGCTCAGAGGCGCTTCAAACCAAATCATATTCAAGAATCGTGTCCATGATCATTCAATGTCATCAAAGTGAGAGCAACATGAGGTCAAACAATTAGGATGGATAACAAGATGCAAAGAAGTGTGTCTTTAATTTTTTGTGGAAGATGGAATACGTCTCAGCTGTTCGTACTTCTGCAGGAAGGGAATTCCAGAGGTATGGAGCAACAACAGCACGAAAATGCATAAGAACCAGCCTCGGTTTTAGGGGAGCGAGGTATAATAAGCTCTCTAGTTCCTGAGGCACGGGTTCTTTGTTTTTCTGACAATGACAATAATTATCTAAGGCAGACAGGCTGATTAGTATGGAGTGTTTTATATACCAGAGTGTTAATTTTGAAAACAATTCTGTACTTGATTTTGAGCCAATTCAACGAATGGAGAACAGGTGGTATATGGCAGAGCTAATGAGTTTTGCACTCGTTGTAACTGTTTCATGTATTTGTCATCAACAATAAAAAGTAGAGAATTACAGTAGGATGGGTGTGTGAGCAAAGAACGGGTTTGTGATCATCAGTGGGATGTGTCTGCGACTAGCAGGACGGGTGTGCGAAAAGTAGGACGAGTGTGTGACCAGTTCAACGGGTTTGTGAGCAGTAGGACGGGTGTACGACCAGTAGGATGGGTGTACGACAAGTAGGACGGGTGTGTGACCAGTAGGACGGGTGAGTGAGCAGTAGAACGGGTGTGTGACCAGTAGGACGGGTGTGTGACCAGTAGGACGGGGGTACGACAAGTAGGACGTGTGTATGACCAGTAGGGTGGGTGTGTGACCAGTAGAACGGTTGTGTGACCAGTAGGACGGGTGTGTGACCAGTGGGACGAGTGTGTGACCAGAAGGACGGGTGTGTGACCAGTAGGACGGGTTTGTGAACAGCAGAGTCGGGGTCAATTCCGGAATTGAATGAGAATTGAACTCAATTCCTGACGCAATTCCAGGAATTGGACTAGGAATTGGAATTGAAAAAAAAAAGAATTGGAATTGAATTGGAATTGACAAAATATGCCCGGAATTGATAAAGGAATTGACTTTTTTTATCCATGTTTATTTTTTAAGCGCTATTAAACGCATGAGTGATCATCACTTTTGTCATTGCAGTAGAATTTTACCTGATCTATGTTGATTGATATGTGTATATGTGATTAATAATAATAATAATAATAATAATAATAATAATAATAATAATAATAATAATAATAATAATAATAATAATAATAATAATAATAATAATAATAATAATAATAATAATAATAATAATAATAATAATAATAATAATAATAATAATAATAATAATAATAATAATAATAATAATAATAATAATAATAATAATAATAATAATAATAATAATAATAATAATAATAATAATAATAATAATGTTTCGTGTTTGCTGGCTTAAAGTTCTGGAAATAATTGTACTATTATTATATTAATGTTTTGCTTATATACATGTGTTCGCGCAAGCATGATCACACTGTTTAACTACCACTTTTGTGTCACTTAACAGGATTTTTTAACATTTGTATTTAAAAAGTAATGTTTGTCTCATGGGCATAATTTTAGTTCTCGTATTTGTTATATCATTTGGACGTCTATAGTTTATAAAACAATCACGATTCATGATTAGACTTAGGTGAATGAATGGCTCACAACATAACTATCGCTTGTCCCTAGAGTCAGTAGAACAAAAGAAATTTCGGAACCTTGAGACGAATGCGTTTCCAACAGACGTTGAGCCAATGCTGATTTAACATTGAAAAAGCGCTGAAGACGGTGGGGCAGCATTTAGGCAAAATTGGGCTAACATCCAGTGTTAGTAGGAAAGATGTTATGCAACGTAGCCAAGCGCTCTAATTGACCCTTTGATTACTTCGCTAATATGCCTTTTGTGCCCTAGAGGTTATCCTGATATATTTTCTTAGGGTATATTTAATCACCACACGCTAGAATTAGATATTAAAAATTAGTATAATCGGAAAATAAATAATGTGAATAATTGCATCAATTGAAATACAACAATTGATCCTACGTTGCTTTATTTTTAATACGAGTTTATTTGAGTGAGGTGTGGGTCGACACGCCGTAGCCACCACAGGGTCAGACTTATCAGAGTTTTAAGTAGCACGGCTTGTCGCGAGACATTGTGTTAATTACACTACCGTGTTGATGGCAATTGTAGAGTAACAGTTAGTCTATAGAAATAACGCGCTCACATCCGCGTCCACACGAATACAACTCCTACATCAGGTATTAAAGATGTACTCCACCCTACTAATATTAAAGTCTAGTAAGTGTAACATGTTTAAATATGTTTACAAGATAATAAATAAAATGTATTTTATTTTATATCAGGTGTTAATATTTTTTTCATGTCAAGTTATTATACAGCTGTTCTATTTGTATTAAAAGTCTCATTTTTGGGTGGAATTGATAAGGAATTGACTTTTTAGGAATTGGAATTGAATTGGAATTGACTTTTCTTAACACCAAAGGAATTGGAATTGATAAAAAGGAATTGGAATGGAATTTGGAATTGATAAAAAGGAATTGACCCCAACTCTGGTGAACAGTAAGACGGGTGTGCGACCAGTAGGACGGTTGTGTGACCAGTAGGACGGGTGTGTGACCAGTAGGACGGAGGTACGACAAGTAGGACGTGTGTATGACCAGTAGGATGGGTGTGTGACCAGTAGGACGGGTGTGTGACCAGTGGGACGAGTGTGTGACCAGAAGGACGGGTGTGTGACTAGTAGGACGGGTGTGTGACCAGTAGGACGGGTGTATGAGCAGTAGGATGGGTGTGTGAGCAGTAGGACGAGTGTGTGACCAGAAGGACGGGTGTGTGACTAGTAGGACGGGTGTGTGACCAGTAGGACGGGTGTATGAGCAGTAGGATGGGTGTGTGAGCAGTAGGACGAGTATGTGACCAGAAGGACGGGTGTGTGAGCAGTAGGACGGGTGTGTGACCAGTAGGACGGGTGTGTGGCCAGTATACGATGGGTGTGTGACCAGTAAGACGGGTGTGTGACCAGTAGGACGGGTGAGTGACCTGTAGGATGGGTGTGTGACCAGTAGGATGGGTGTGTGAGCAGTAGGTTGGGTGTTTGAGCAACAGAACGGGTGTGTGATCAGTAAGACGGGTGTGTGACCAGTAGTATGGGTGTGTGGCTAGTAGGATGGGTGTGTGACCAGTAGAACAGGTTTGTGACAAGTAGGATGTGTGTGTGACCAGTAGGATAGGTGTGGGACCAGTAGGACGGGTTTGTGAGCAGTAGGTTGGGTGTGTGACAAGTAGGATGGGTGTGTGACCAGTAGGACGGGTGTGTGACCAATAGGACGGGTGTGTGACCAGTAGGACGGATGTGTGAGCATTAAGGCGGGTATGTGACCAGTAGGACGGATGTGTGAGCAATAGGACGGGTGTGTGACCCAGTAGGACGGGTGTGTGACCAATAGGACGGGTGTGTGACCAGTAGGACGGGTTTGTGAGCAATAGGACGGGTGTGTGACCAGTAGGATGGGTGTGTGACCAGTAGGACGGGTGTGTGACCAGTAGGACGGGTGTGTGACCAGTAGGACAGGTGTGTGACCAATAGGACGGGTGTGTGACCAGTAGGACGGATGTGTGAGCATTAAGACGGGTATGTGACCAGTAGGACGGGTGTATGAGCAGTAAGATGGGTGTGTGACCAGTAGGACGGGTGTGTGAGCAGTAAGGTATAATATGTAAGGTAGAGTATACTACTCCTCGATTTATTTAATGTGAGGTTTTTTCTAATGCTATAGTAACTCTTATTCAAACATTTTCATAATAATTATCTAAAAACAAACAAGTCCTAAAAGAGCTAGTAGTAATCCAAGAAGTCATTTATCTATATGTCCCAATAATATATGCCTGGTCCCAATAAGATATATAGAAGGGTTAGTATATTAGTGTTTGATTTCACAAACACAACGTTATTTTCATACTAATACTAATTAAATATTTTTATCTTGACGGAAAAATAGTCCTTAAAGAATAAGAATATATCTTGTCACCCTTTGTGGTCCAGAGAGCTCCACGTATATTATGTATTCAATCCTCTGTGGACTAGACTTTCAAGTTCATTTTACCTTAACCTTTGGGTGTTTAGAGTATCACATATATTACGTATTTGGAGGCTAGAGACTATCATATTTGTTCTTACTAACCTTCTGATGCCTAGAATACCATATATTTTAATGTAATTATTAACCCTCTGCTACTAGAGTAACACATGTATCGACCCTCTGGGGTTTACACAATCACGTGTTCCAATTATTAACCCTATGCGAGCTAGACTATCACATTTGCTAACATTCGGATGCCTAGAGTATCGCATGGCTTATATTTTAGCCATCTGGTGGCTAGAATACCACGTGTATATCACGTTTAGAAAATCAGGAGTATCATGTTTTAACCCTCTCATATAAATTATATGGCTCATAGTATGTTAATTTTATGGAGGCTATGGTATCACATTGCTCATGTGTAACCCTTTGTGGTCCAGAGTGTTACGTGTATTATTTATTTAATTTTCTGTGGATGAGACTGTGATATTTCTGGTATTTTAACCTTCGGATGCCTGGAGTATCACATGTCTTATATATTAGCTCCCTGGAGGGTAGATTATCACGTACATATCAGGTTTATAGTACCGCGTGTCTGAATTATTAACCTGATGGTAATTAGAGGTGATCGCAGATATCATTTATATGTATGTCTCAATAATATATAAATAGTCCCAATAAGGTATATATATAATGGTGAGTAAGCCTATACTAGTGTTTCATTTTACTAACACAAGGTTATTTGCATAATAATAATAATTCTATATTTTTAAAATGACACGAGCATTAACTGGTAGTCTTTATAGAATAAACATATATTTCAGAAGTCGCTTATATATGTGTTTGAAATACGTATACATTGTCCCAACAAGATTAACATGTGTCCCAATAAAATATACATTGTCCCTTTAACAGTTTAGATATACATATGTCCCAATAAAATATATATTGTACCTTTAACAGTTTAAACACAACATCAATGGTATTACAAAATTGTTTTTAATATGGCGTGTTTTATGGGAATACTTTGTGATTTAAGCCTTTCTTCATTTGCCTACTTTAAAAATACATTTCAGGGCATAAAATGAACATTCGGACTAAAAAGTGTCGTTAACCATTTATACAGCAAAAAGTCCCAAAAAGTTATATATATATATATATATATAGTACAGTATACTATTCCTCGATTTATCTAATGTGAGACTATTTTTATAGTATCTCTAATTCAAACCTTTTTATAATAGCTAAAAAACGAGGGTCTTCAAAGAATTAGAGGTCATCAGAGACATCATTTATCTATATGTCCCAATAATATATATATTGTCCCACAAGATATATACAAGGGTTAGTATACTAGTGCTTTATTTTACAAACACAAGGCTATTAAATACAAATTCAATATTTTCATAACGAGACAAAAATTACCTGTAATTCCCTACTGATTTAGAATATATCTCGGTAGTCACCTACCTAGATTTACTTCGAATATGTATACATGGTCTCAACGACCAGACGATGGGTGTGCAAACAATAGGACGGGTATGTGACCAGTAGGATGGGTGTGTGAGCAGTAGGACGGGTGTGTGACCAGTAGGACGGGTGTGTGACCAGTAGGATGGGTGTGTGACCAGTAGGTCAGGTGTGCGACCAGTAAGACGGGTGTTCGACCAGGAGGATGGGTGTGCGACAAGTAGGTCGGGTGTATCAGCAGTAAGACGGCTGTGTGTCCAGTAGGATGGGTGTGTGAGCAGTAGGACGGGTGTGTGACCAGTAGGACGGGTGTGTGACTAGTAGGATGGGTGTGCGACTAGTAGGACGGGTTTTTGAGCAGAAGGGTGGGTGTGCGACCAGTAGGGCGGGTGTGCGACCAGTAGGACGGGTGTTCGACCAGGAGGATGGGTGTGCGACAAGTAGGACGGGTGTATGAGCAGTAAGACGGATGTGTGTCCAGTAGGATGAGTGTGTGAACAGTAGGGCGGTTGATCGTGTTTGAGCAGTAAGACGGGTGTGTGACCAGTAGGACGGGTGTGTGAGTAGTAGGATGGGTGTGCGACCAGTAGAGCGGGTGTGCGGCCGGTAAATGAAATGAATCGGGCTTTAGGCCACCTTTGTGCACATATAGGCTAAACTGGGCCAGGAGAACCTCCTGAGGATGGTGAGATGATTGAGATGACACTGTCCTCCAGACACAGGATTCGAAATTCGAGCCCTGGCGGTCTGAGGCCGAGCACGCTACCTCTCGGTCACGGAGGCTCCCCACAATACTAACCAGTAGGACGGGTGTGTGAGTAGTAGGATGGGTGTGCGACCAGTAGAGCGGGTGTGCGGCCGGTAGGGCGGGTGTTCGACCAAAATGATGGGTGTGCGACAAGTAGGACAGGTGTATGAGCAGTAAGACGGGTGTGTTTCCAGTAGGATCGGGGTGTGAGCAGTAAGACGGGTGTGTGACCAGTAGGACGGGTGTGTGACCAGTAAGACGGGTGTGTGAGCAGTAAGATATAATATGTAAGGTAGTCTATACTATTCCTCGATTTTTTTAATGTGAGGTTCTTTCTAATATTATAGTAACTCTAATTCGAACTTTTTCCTAATATCTAAAAAAACGATTCTTAAAAGAATTAAACGAAATCGTAGATGTCATTTATCTATACGTCCCAATAATATATACATGGTCCCAATAAGATATATAAAAGGGTTAGTAGGGCTATACTAGTACTCAAATTCACAAACACAAGGCTATGTTCATAATAATATTAATTAAATATTTTTATCATGACCGAAAAATTACCTAAGAGTCCTTAAAGAATAGAAAATATATGTGTTTCAAATACGTATACAAGGTCATAAAAAGATATACATAGCGAAGTGTATACTGGTGCTGGATTTAACTGAGACAATGCTATTTTGATGATAATACTAATTCCTGACACAAATAAGAAAATAAACGCTACATGGACTAGATTATCATATTTATGCTATATTAACCTTCTGATCCCTACAGTCCATAGTCCACACGTGTTATCTACTAACCCTCTGCGGACTAGAGTATCACATGTTGTAGGGGCGAGCCAATCATGACTCATGTCTAAACACTGTGGGTTATATCGCTCATAATATTTTAAACTTCTGGGGGCTATAGTATCACATTGCTCTTGTGTCAGCCTTTGTGGTCCAGAGTTCCACGTATAGTATTTATTTAATCCTCTGTAGACTAGACTATCATATTTCTTCTATACTAACCTTCTGATGCCTAGAGTATCATATCTCTTAATTTAATCATTAACCCTCTGCGAACCAGAGTAACACAAGTATTGGCCCTCTGGTGTCCAGACTATCACATGTCTCAATTATTAACCCTATGCGAACTAGACCGGCATTTTGTTAACCTTTGGATGCCTAGAGTATCACATGGCTTATATTTTAGCTGGTGGCTGGACTATCACGTGTATATCAGGTTATATATTATCATCAGAGACGTCATTTATCTATATGTCTCAATAATATATATATGGTCCCAATAAGATATATACAGAGACGTCATTTATCTATGTGTCCCAATAATATATATATGGTCCCAATAAGATATATACAGAGATGTCATTTACCTATATGTCCCAATAATATATATATGGTCCCAATAAGATATACAGAGACGTCATTTATCTATATGTCCCAATAATATATATATGGTTCCAATAAGATATATACAAGGGTTAGTATACTAGTGCTTGCTTTTGCAAGCACAAGGCTATCAAATACTAAATCAATATTTTCATAATGACACAAAAATTAACTGTAAATCCTTACTGATTTAGAATATATCTCGGTAATCACCTACCTAGATTTACTTTGAATACGTATGGTCAAGTAGATAGGGCGGGTGATCGTGTTTGAGCAGTAAGACGGGTGTGCGACCAGTAGGACCGGTGTTCGACCAAGAGGATGGGTGTGCGACAAGTAGGACAGGTGTATGAGCAGAAAGACGGATGTGTGTTCAGAAGGATGGGGGTGTGAGCAGTAGGACGGGTATGTGACCAGTAGGACGAGTGTGTGACCAGTAAGACGGGTGTGTGACCAGTAAGATATAATATGTAAGTTAGAGTATACTATTCCTCGATTTATTTATTGTGAGGTTCTTTCTAATGTTATAGTAACTCTAATTCGAACTTTCTCTTAATATCTAACAAAAACGATTCTTAAAAGAATTAATCGAAATCGTAGAAGTCATTTATCTATATGTCCCAATAATATATACATGGTCCCAATAAGATATATAAAAGGGTTAGTAGGGCTATACTAGTACTTAAATTCACAAACACAAGGCTATGTTCATAATAATACTAATAAAATATTTTTATCATGACAGAAAAGTTAACTAAGGGTCCTTAGAGAATAAAAAATATATGTGTTTCAAATACGTATACAAGGTCATAAAAAGATATACATAGCGAAGAGTATACTGGTGCTGGATTTAACTGAGACAATGCTATTTTGATGATAATACTAATTCCTGACACAAATAAGAAAATAAACGCTACATGGACTAGATTATCATATTTATGCTATATTAACCTTCTGATCCCTACAGTCCATAGTCCACACGTGTTATTTACTAACCCTCTGCGGACTAGAGTATCACATGTTTCTAGGGGCGAGCCAATCATGACTCATGTCTAAACACTGTGGGGCTAGACAGTTATATCGCTCATAATATTTTAAACTTCTGGGGGCTATAGTATCACATTGTTCTTGTGTCAGCCTTTGTGATCCAGAGTTCCACGTATATTATTTATTTAATCATCTGTGGACTAGACTATCAAGTTTCGTTTATGTTACCCTTTGGGTGCCCAGAGTATCACATATAATACCTATCTGGAGGCTAGAGACCATCATATTTCTTCTATACTAACCGTCTGATGCCTAGAGTATCATATCTCTTAATTTAATTATTAACCCTTTGCGAACTAGAGTAACACATGTATTGGCCCTCTGGTGTCAAGACTATCACATGTCTCAATTATTAACCCTATGCAAACTAGACCAACATCTTGTTAACCTTTGGATGCCTAGAGTATCACATGGCTTATATTTTAGCTGGTGGCTGGACTATCACGTGTATATCAGGTTTAGAACATCACGTGTATCATGTATTATCATCAGAGACGTCATTTATCTATATATCCCAATAATATATATAAGGTCCCAATATGATATATACAGAGACGTCATTTATCTATGTGTCCCAATAATATATATATGGTCCCAATAAGATATACAGAGACGTAATTTATCTATATGTCCCAATAATATATATATGGTCCCAATAAGATATATAAAGAGACGTCATTTATCTATATGTCCCAATAATATATATATGGTCCCAATAAGATATACAGAGACGTCATTTCTCTATATGTCCCAATAATATATGTATGGTCCCAATAAGATATATACAGAGGCGTAATTTATCTATATGTCCCAATAATATATATATGGTCCCAATAAGATTTATACAGAGACGTCATTTATCTATATGTCCCAATAATATATATAAGGTCCCAATAAGATATATACAAGGGTTAGTATACTAGTGCTTGATTTGACAAACACAAGGCTATTAAATACTAAATCAATATTTTCATAATGACACAAAAATTAACTGTAAATCCTTACTGATTTACAGAATATCTCGGTAATCACCTACCTGGATTAACTTTGAATACGTATGGTCAAGTAGATAGATAGATATATAAAACTTCTAATGCGCCTAAATCCCTGTATGACAAGCTCAGATGCGCTTCAAACCAAATCATATTCAAGAATCGTGTCCATGGTCAGTCAATGTCGTCAAAGTGAGATCAACATGAGGTCAAACTATTAGGATGGATAACAAGATGCAAAAAAGTGTGTCTTTAATTTTTTGCGGAAGATGGAATACGTCTCAGCTGTTCGTACTTCTGCAGGAAGGGAATTCCAGAGGTATGGACCAACAACAGCACGAAAAAGCATAAGAACCAGCCTTGGTTTTAGGAGAGCGAGGTCGAATAAGCTGTCCAGTTCCTGAGGCACGGGTTCTTTGTTTTTCTGACAATGACAATAATTCTCTAAGGTAGACAGGCTGATTAGTATGGAGTGTTTTATATACCAGAGTGTTAATTTTGAAAACAATTCTGTACTTGATTTTGAGCCAATGTAACGAATGGAGAACAGGTGTTATATGGCAGAACTTAGATGTCTTACATACGACTCGAGCTAATGAGTTTTGCACTCGCTGTAGCTGTTTCATGTATTTGTTATCGACATTAAAAAGTAGAGAATTCCAGTAGGATGGGTGTGTGAGCAAAGAACGGGTTTGTGAGTAGTAGGGTAGGTGTGTGAGTAGAAAAACGGGTTTGTGATCAGTAGGATATGTGTGCGACTAGTAGGACGGGTGTGCGAAAAGTGGGACGAATGTGTGACCAGTAGAACGGGTTTGTGAGCAGTAGGACGGGTGTACGACCAGTAGGATGGGTGTGCGACAAGTAGGACGGATGTGTGAGCAGTAAGACGGGTGTGTGAGCAGTAGGACAGGGGTATGAGCTGTAAGACTGGTGTGTGAGCAGTAGAACGTTTTTTTGATCAGTAGGATGGGTGTGCGACTACTATAACGGGTGTGCGACCAGTAGGATGGGTGTACGATAAGTAGGGCGGGTGTATGACCACTGTGAGACAGTATGAGACAAGTGTGAGCAGTAGGGCGGGTGTGCGACCAGTATAACGGGTGTACGATCAGTGGGATGGGTGTGCGACAAGTAGGACTGGTGTATAAGCAGTAAGATGGGTGTGTGAGTAATAGAACGGGTTTGTGACCAGTGGGACGAGTGTGCGAAAAGTAGGACGGGTGTGGGAGCAGTAGGACGTGTGTATGACCAGTAGGATGGGTGTGTGACCAGTAGGACGAGTGTGTGAGCAGTAGAATGGGTTTGTGAGCACTAGGATGGGTGTGTGACCAGTAGAACGGGTTTGTGACCAGTAGGATGGGTGTACGACCCGTAGGATTGGTGTACGATAAGTAGGACGGGTGTGTGAGCAGTAAAACAGGTGTGTGAGCAGTAGGACGGTTGTGTGACCAGTAGGACAGGTGTGTGACCAGTAGGACGAGTGTGTGACCAGAAGGACGGGTGTGCGAAAAGTAGGACGGGTGTGGAAGCAGTAGGACGTGTGTATGACCAGTAGGATGGGTGTGTGACCAGTAGGACGAGTGTGTGAGCAGTAGAATGGGTTTGTGAGCACTAGGATGGGTATGTGACCAGTAGAACGGGTTTGTGACCAGTAGGCTGGGTGTACGACCAGTAGGCTGGGTGTACGACCAGTAGGATGGGTGTACGATAAGTAGGACGGGTGTGTGAGCAGTAGGACGGTTTTTGTGACCAGTGGGACAGGTGTGTGACCAGTAGGACGAGTGTGTGACCAGAAGGACGGGTGTGTGACCAGTAGGACGGGTGTGTGACCAGTAGGACGGGTATGTGACCAGTAGGACGGGTATGTGACCAGTAGGACAAGTGTGTGAGCAGTAGGACGGATGTGTGACCAGTAGGACGGGTGTGTGACCAGTAGGACGGGTATGTGACCAGTAGGACGGGTATATGACCAGTAGGACGAGTGTGTGAGCAGTAGGACGGGTATGTGACCAGTAGGACGGGTGTGTGAACAGTAACCGGGTGTGTGAGCTGTAGGGCAGGTGTGTGAGCAGTAGGACGGCTGTGTGACCAGTAGGACGGATGTGTGACCAGTAGGACGAGTGTGTGACCAAAAGGACGGGTGTGTGACCAGTAGGACGGGTGTGTGACCAGTAGAACGGGTATGTGACCAGTAGGACGGGTATGTGACCAGTACGACGAGTGTGTGAGCAGTAGGACGGGTGTGTGACCAGTAGGATGGGTGTGTGACCAGTAGGACAGGTATGTGACCAGTAGGACGGGTATGTGACCAGTACGACGAGTGTGTGAGCAGTAGGACGGGTGTGTGACCAGTAGGATGGGTGTGTGACCAGTAGGATGGGTGTGTGACCAGTAGCACGGGTGTGTGACCATTAGGACGAGTGTGTGAGCAGTAGGAAGGGTATATAACATTTTGAGCCAATGTAACGAATGGAGAACAGGTGTTATATGGCAGAACTTAGATGTCTTACATACGACTCGAGCTAATGAGTTTTGCACTCGCTGTAGCTGTTTCATGTATTTGTTATCGACATTTAAAAGTAGAGAATTCCAGTAGGATGGGTGTGTGAGCAAAGAACGAGTTTGTGAGTAGTAGGGTGGGTGTGTGAGCAGAAAAACGGGTTTGTGATCAGTAGGATATGTGTGCGACTAGTAGGACGGGTGTGCGAAAAGTGGGACGAATGTGTGACCAGTAGAACGGGTTTGTGAGCAGTAGGACGGGTGTACGACCAGTAGGATGGGTGTGCGACAAGTAGGACGGATGTGTGAGCAGTAAGACGGGTGTGTGAGCAGTAGGACAGGGGTATGAGCTGTAAGACTGGTGTGTGAGCAGTAGAGCGTTTTTTGATCAGTAGGATGGGTGTGCGACTACTATAACGGGTGTGCGACCAGTAGGATGGGTGTACGATAAGTAGGGCGGGTGTATGACCACTGTAAGACGGGTGTGTGAGCAGTAGGGCGGGTGTGCGACCAGTAGGACGGGTGTACGATCAGTGGGATGGGTGTGCGACAAGTAGGACTGGTGTATAAGCAGTAAGATGGGTGTGTGAGTAATAGAACGGGTTTGTGACCGGTGGGACGAGTGTGCGAAAAGTAGGACGGGTGTGGGAGCAGTAGGACGTGTGTATGACCAGTAGGATGGGTGTGTGACCAGTAAGACGGGTGTGTGAGCAGTAGGACGGTTGTGTGACCAGTAGGACGGGTGTGTGACCAGTAGGACGAGTGTGTGAGCAGTATAATGGGTTTATGAGCAGTAGGATGGGTGTGTGACCAGTAGAACGGGTTTGTGACCAGTAGGATGGATGTACGACCAGTAGGATGTGTGTACGATAAGTAGGACGGGTGTGTGAGCAGTAAGTCAGGTGTGTGAGCAGTAGGACGGTTGTGTGACCAGTAGGACAGGTGTGTGACCAGTAGGACGAATGTGTGACCAGAAGGACGGGTGTGTGACCAGTAGGACAGGTGTGTGACCAGTAGGACGGGTATGTGACCAGTAGGACGGGTATGTGACCAGTAGGACAAGTGTGTGAGCAGTAGGACGGGTGTGTGACCAGTAGGACGGGTGTGTGAGCAGTATGACGGTTGTGTGACCAGTAGGGAGGGTGTGTGACCAGTAGGACGAGTGTGTGACCAGAAGGACGGGTGTGTGACCAGTAGGACGGGTGTATGACCAGTAGGGTGGGTGTGTGACCAGTAGAACGGGTGTGTGAGCAGTAGGGTGGGTGTGTGACCAGTAGGACGGGTATGTGACCAGTAGGACGAGTGTGTGAGCAGTAGGACGGGTGTGTGACCAGTAGGACGGATATGTGACCAGTTGGACGGGTATGTGACCAGTAAGACGGGTGTGTGACCGGTAGGACGAGTGTGTGACCAGAAGGACGGGTGTGTGACCAGTAGGACGGGTGTGTGACCAGTAGGACAGGTATGTGACCAGTAGAACGGGTATGTGACCAGTAAGACGAGTGTGTGAGCAGTAGGACGGGTGTGTGACCAGTAGGACGGGTGCGTGACCAGTAGGACGGGTATGTGACCAGTAGGACGGGTATGTGAATAGTAGGACGAGTTTGTGAGCAGTAGGACGGGATTGTGACCAGTAGGACGGGTGTGTGACCATTAACCGGTTGTGTGAGCTGTAGGGCAGGTGAGTGACCAGTAGAACGGGTGTGTGACCAGTAGGATGGGTGTGTGAGCAGTAGGGTGGGTGTGTGAGCAGTAGGGTGGGTGTTTGAGCAGCAGAACGGATTTGTGAACAGTAGACGGGTGTGCGACAAGTAGGATGGGTGTGTGAGCAGTAGGACGAGTGTGTGAGCAGTAAAACGGGTATGTGACCAGTAGGACGGGTGTGTGACCAGTAGGATGGGTGTGTGACCAGTAGAACGGGTGTGTGAGCAGTAGGATGGGTGTGTGACCAGCAGAACGGGTTTGTGACCAGTAGGATGGGTGTGTGACCAGTAGAACGGGTGTGTGAGCAATAGGATGGGTGTGTGAGCAGTAGGACGGGTGTGTGACCAGAAGGATGGGTGTGTGACCAGTAGAACGGGTGTGTGCGCAGTAGGATGAGTGTGTGAGCAGTAGGACGGGTGTGTGACCAGTAGGATGGGTTTGTGACCAGTAGAACGGGTTTGTGAGCAGTAGGATGGGTGTGTGCGCAGTAGGACGAGTGTGTGAGCAGTAGGACGGGTGTGTGACCGGTAGGATGGGTGTGTGACCAGTAGAACGGGTTTGTGAGCAGTAGGATGGGTTTGTGAACAGTAGACGGGTGTGTGACCAGTAGGATGGGTGTGTTAGTATTAAGTCGGGTGCGTGAGCAGTAGGACGGATGTGTGACCAGTAGTACGGGTGTGTGACCAGTAGGACGGATGTGTGAGCATTAAGACGGGTGTGTGACCAGTAGGACGGATGAGTGAGCAGTAAGAATTTGAGAATGCAAACTTATGTTCTGAAAATGAAATATAATATAAATTACAATAATGTATGTGCATGTATCATCATATCAAGTATAAAGTATTCATACTTGACATGTTCCGCAGCAGGTACTGGATATATCACGTTGTGGTTGCCAAATATTTAAGCTATACCATCACTATCACACACACTGTAAACTTATTCATATCAATGATGTCGGGCGCTTTTAAAACCCAGTTAGAGCTACAGAGTGACATTTTTTTCGAGGTTGTGTTTTAATATCACTTTACAATATAACTAACAATCAATTAAAATTGTGTCATCTCGTGTCAATGGGGTAACACATAATTTATTATAATAATTATTGAGTAACAGTTATACCATATCACAGTTCATGTTCCAATTGCAAAATTCGAATCTAAAATCAAGGTAATATTTAAAAAAAGATTTTGTCTGCATGTGTTACACATGCACACAACAACATTAGAAACACATGTGTTGTATATATATATATATATATATTTACTTTTAAGTCCGTTATATTTATCACATGTGAACATAAATGGGAAATTATTTAAAAAAATACAGAGCACAGTGCTGCTGTGCAAAGCCAAAAGGCAGTATCTGCTTACTTCACAAGTAAGCAGATACTGCCTTTTGGTTTTGAATAGCAGAATGGAGCTAATGAAATCATTTATCATTAGCAAAGAAATTGGATACTATCACATAGCAAGTGGATTATTGGTTCGTACCGAGCCAACTTTAGTGCAAGAAAAATATTTAATCCGCTTTGTACAAGTTTTATTTTATTTAGGCAGTTTTCGAAACATGTGAAAAGGTAAACTAAAGGCTTCCAGCATGTTCTCAACTTTGATGTACAAATCGAAAAAATATTCCTAAAAAATATTACTAGATATAATAAAACTTTCATTTTATCCAAAATGCATGTATCCACAATCATAAGGGAGCCATTAAGAATTCTACACAGAAACTAAAAACAAAGAAAAAAGAAATTACGAAACTACAAAGACAAAATACAAGTCATTCAGAAGAAAAAAATTAGATTAAGACACGAAATATCTTGGTTGACAGACAAATTAAATCAACGGAATAAATCTGATGGTGAAACAACAGTAAATGAAAATACTGGGGATACTGATAATTCCGCGACTTTCACAACAGTGTCATACAAAAAACATTCCACCACAACGGAAGGCAAGAAACCCAGAAAGAAATCAACAAAGCAACCGCAATCCATTAGGCGTACTACAGCATCTAGTCCTGTACACACTGATGATAACGTGGTGATCACCAAAGCTGAAGTCACAAATTTGAGGAAATTAGCAACTCCTAGGCCTGCGTTGGATCATACAAAATCAACCGAAACGAAGAGTGACGGTGATTTAACACCAGGTAAAACTACTTTAATCAGCAGCTCTCTCGGAGCAGGCATAGGACGTAGATTTAAAAACGAGACAAGGAAAACCTGTTCTTATGTCAAACGTGGGGCAACAATCAACAGAATTAGTAACGACCTGGGAATTAATGACGGATACAAGGACAGTGATAATATAGTTTTTCTTTGCGGAACTAATGATTTGGCTAACAGTACACTTGGGCAAACTATTATTTCATATGACAATCTACTAGACCAGGCGTTATCATTGAACCGTGAAGCCCAGATATATGTTGCCGGTTTACCTCTACGCTGGGACAAACCGGACATAAATGAAAACATTTTAAATTTTATCGCGTATCTTGAACAGAAATAAAAAAAGACAGATAGAATCAATTATATAAACAACAACATTTTCACTCATTGCCGCAAAACCCATTACAGTGTGGACAAGCTACATTTAAATAACCAAGGGAGAGACTTGATTGCACGAAAAATTGAAATAGCGCTAAATTTTCACAAATCCAACGACACTCAACGGAGGTAATGAACAATCTGACTTTTCCAGATAACCCGGTACCCAAGAATTCGTCTGAGTGTCATCATGTGAATATACTGTCTTGGAACATTCGCGGAATAACAGATAAATTACAAAACAGACAGTTATGTGAGTACATTTATCAGCATGATATTGTTTTTTTAGTTGAAAGTATGTTAAATTCACAGAAGTCTATTCAATTCGCAAGTTATACAGTTTATAATTTTGCGCGGACAGTGAGACATAAAAAAGCGAAGCGCTCCTCTGGTGGTATTGCTATTTTAATTGCTAATTGGCTAAACAAACATATCGAAATTAAAAGAGTTATTGAGTGTTTAGTGTGGATCATATTTAAGGACTGTATTAATATAAATACTAACAAAAAACTAATGGTTGGTGTAGTTTATGTACCTCCGATAGATTCCAGTTATATTGGCATCAAGCAGGATATTCTTGACTTTATTGAACTTGAATATAGTAAATATGTAAACAATCATGACATTTTTCTTTGTGGGGACTTCAATGCCCGCACCAGTAACCCACCGGACTTTATAACAGATGAATATACTGTGTGTAATGGTGGTCAGCCAAACTTTGTATGCTCTGATATCCTAGCTGATTCTCAGCGATATAACATGGATACCAATGCGAATGCCTACGGTAAACTGTTATTAGAACTTTGTAAAAATACAGGTCTTATTATTGCAAATGGTAGACTTTACCAGGATAAACACAGAGGCTCTTCTACATTTTTAATAGAAATGGGAGTAGTGTTATAGATTACATGCTATTTGAACCGAACTGTCTTCGTATGATAAAAAAAACTTTGCAATTATCTATAAATTAGTCGAATCGGATCATTGCCCGATCATGTTTAGCCTCAAAGCTCAGCCATTTTGCAATACAAATAAATCTATTAAAGCTTATGATCATGTGGCTGAGTATAAAGCTTATCATAAATATAGTTGGAATGTATCGCGAATTGACCAATATAAGTTATCTCTACGAAATGATGAGTGCATTAAGATAAATCATTTGACATTAAATGCCACCTCCGACCGATCAAGTGATCATATATGTGAGCTCATTCAAAATCTTATCAAGAATGCATCTTTTGGTATTTTCAAAAAAGTCAACATTAACACCAATAACAGCTCAGAGAAGCAAATGTCAACCAATGCCTGATTTGATTCTGAATGTAATGAGCTTAGAAAAACTATAAATGCTTATGCCAAGCGAGCAAATCTAACAGACACAGACAACAACAATGACTACCATAACTTGTGCAACGACTACAAACGCATGATTCAAAAAAAAAAACGAAACTATAATACAAACTTGAAATTAAATCTCGAAAAGATGTGTAGTAATAATCCCAAAGATTATTGGGGTTTCTGGAAACGTCTGCAACGTCAAAACCGACGTGATGCAACAATTGAACTACACCAATTTTATGATTGTTTTTTAAAACAAAGTGTGACACCTACGGGCCAAAACGCTGGTATGAAACTCAACATTATTCAAAAAGGAATACCCATCGATACATATAAATATGGCATATTCAATGACATTCTCAATGGTAAAATTCAAATGGACGAAGTCGAGAAAGCTCTAATCAATATAAAAAAATGTAAAGCATCGGGAATTGACTTTATTTAATACCGTTTTTGATTCAGCAGATTATCCAAAAAGACTGGGCGCAGGGGTTGATCTACCCAGTTCATAAAAAATGCGATAAATCAGATGCACAAAACTACCGAAAAGTTTCTCTGATTCCATCTCTTGCTAAAGTTTTTGAATCTGTACTAGAAAATAGATTGTCATACAAAAACTTAGTGTGCTGTTACGATGATCCCCTACAAAGAGGCTTCTAAAAGGATTGTAGGATATCAGATAACTTATTTGTGTTGTACAATCTCGTTGAAACGCAAAAATCACGTGAAAAACCGCTCTACGTTTGTTATATAGATTTGACCAAAGCTTTCGATTATTTAAACAGAGATGCACTTATCGTGAAACTGCAGCAGCGCAATGTCGACGGAAAATTTCTGAATACAATCAAATCTATGTTTCATAAATCTAGCAGTCGAGTTAAATGAAATGGAAAGATTAGCAAGCCTATTAACAACCGATATGGTGTTATGCAGGGAGGTGTATTAAGCCCCAAACTTTTCAACGAATTTCTCCAGGATCTCAGAAAATATTTAAATCCGAAATATGGTCTTAAGATAGGAGACTTATACCTTGCGTATCTCCTTTTTGCAGATGACATAGTCCTCTTTTCAGAATTGGCGGAGAACCTAGAGGCACAAATTGAATTATTTTATAAGTACTGTGAGATTTGGAATCTAATAATAAGCATCGCTAAAACAAAAATTGTGATATACAACCAAATATATGCCAAGCATTCATTTTCCTTCACACTGGGCGAAAATGCCCTAGAAATAGTGGACAAATATAAATACTTAGGTCTTTGGTGTAGTAATAATATAAATATATTTGTAAAAAACCATTCGTATCTGGCTGAACAAGCTCGGAAAGAGCTTAGGACACCTTACTCCAAAATTATCTCTAAAAGTATTTGAAGCGCAAATAGAACCCATATTGATGTATGGTAGCGAGGTACTATTTATTGGTAAAGAAATATCTGACTTTGAGATGGTTCATTTATCATTCTTGAAAAATATGCTGGGAGTCAAACAACAAGCCACATCAGCTACTATTTATGGGCACACACGAAGGTATCCCCTCTTTTTAAAACAACAAATTCCAGCGTTGGAATACTGGATTCGCTTGATCTCCTTACCTAAAAGCTGTTATTTGAGAATCGTGTACAACTCACTGGCGTCTCTTGATTTTATTGGTGAAACTAATTGGTGCTCTCACATCAGGTCATTATTATTCCGAACAACCACTGCGATGTTTGGAAAAATCACAGGGTCGAAAATGCCAATCGTCTCATCAAAAAAATTAAATTATGTTTGATTAATATATATAAAGCTGATTAGTCTAACAAAGCCCGAAACTCCATAAAATTGCGAACGTACATAAAGTTTATATTCGACCACTCGCTAGAAGAATATCTGTTTTACATCCCCGACACAAGGTGGATAAAGGCGCTATCAAGATTGAGAATGAGCTCACATATGCTAGAAATTGAACGAGGGAGGCATGTCAAGCCGCAAAAAATACCACTAGAACAGCGCACATGTCAAAGATGTACATTAAACTCTGTTGATGACGAAATTCATTTTTTAATTACTTGCTCTCACTTCGCTACGCAGCGAACTAGTTCACTTGCCGAAAGCAAACTACTCCACAGTGAATTTGACTCACTCTCAAACGATGACAAATTTATATATATTATGTCATCTACACATCGACCATTAGTAATATGCTTAGCATAATACACCTATAGCTGTTTTCAAACCTTGAGCGTGTCGCGTACCTCCGCTTTATAAAACGATTGGGGCTTAGGGTGATTGGTGCGGCTGGTGATTCCTCTAATCATCCACTCATGAAATCATACATGCTGTCGGGGGATCACCACTGTGGTATCAGCGACTGGTGCGGCTGGTGATTCCTCCAATCATCCACTCATGAAATCATCCATGCTGTCGGGGGATCACCACTGTGGTATCAGCGACTGGTGCGGCTGGTGATTCCTCTAATCATCCACTCATGAAATCATCCATGCTGTCGAGGGATCACCACTGTGGTATCAGCGACTGGTGCGGCTGGTGATTCCTCTAATCATCCACTCATGAAATCATCCATGCTGTCGGAGGGGTCATCACTGTGGTACCAGCGACTGGTAAGTCCTCCAATCATCCACCAACGAAATCAGTTCCACTCATGCAGTCTCATCAAATCAACTGCTGTTTAGCCTCAGCTGTATTCTAGGCTTAGTCACTTGTGTCAAATGATAGTTTGTATTTTCTAGAGTTTTATATATATATATATTCCTTTTCTTTTATTACTAGAATAATTATGTGCGATTAATTGATTAGACCGGTTTAGTAGAATCTGTTATCGGGGAGGCTGCGACAGTAACCCAGGTTCAGCTTTTTGTTATAACTGGTTCCGTCATCAGTGATCATTGCACATTCAATCTTGAGTACCTGTACGTGTTCTTGGTGTTTCGAGCTAACGTCAGTCAATGCATTTTTTAGATTGTTTTTTTAACATGTTAAATGTAACTAATATTATTATTTTCTTCTTCATACATACTCTCACTCATTATTTAATTACTGGGTTTCTACGCTTTCCGAAGGTTTTTTTTGCTGTATGCGGTAGCTATTTTATCTCTGGTTTTGGTGCGGGAAACTTAAAAATATCATGCCAATGCTGTTTAACTGTAGGTGTTTTAAAATAGTTCTGGTGCATATTTTATTTAACCTGTGCTTGTTTTAGTATATAATGTCGTTTGATTTTAACATGTTTAAGTTAACTTAACTTGCATATTTTACCGAACTAATCCTGTTGTATATAGTCTTGTATATATGTTCATTTTAATGACGCATAAGTCTGCATAGACTTACCATAGTCAATAAATATCTATCTATCTATCATGTAGGCCCCTAGCTATGCACAGACGACATCGTAGACATTATATCCCATCATGTCTAAGACATATATTTCTGGAAATATAGTCGCAGCCTACATATACAAACACTTTTAAATTTTAAGTATTTCTTCATTTATTTCAGTTCAATAATTTATTCAATCCTCAATGATATCCAGTTTGTTTGGTATAAACATATTTTTATTCACCAATTGAAACAGCACCAAAACAATATTGTGTGACAATACTCTTACTATTATGGGCATATATGTATGCCTCGGCTGTGGTGAAGCAGCTGACCACATGATGACCCAAAAACAGTGGACTTCTCTGTCCCTTTCTCTTTGTCACATACATGATGCATATAATTATTGTATTATATATGTTCATCTGTATTAGTGAGGCGCACAACGGGAGCAAATTTGTCAAAAACTGTGATCAATAACTCTGAACTATTTACCTACTTAATCATAAAAATATTTCCGATGTGCCTAATCAGTGTAATGATAATATTAAACTCGTCAAAAATAGACGCCATAAAAACGTGTTTTTGTGAGTATTTTAAATAAATAAATTAATGTATCCCTGCTTCTATTTAAGGTAGGTGTGATCTTACATAGTAAAATTAGAAATACGACATTATAGATATATACTGTAGATCTGGTAATAGCACAGGACATTTTTGTCAAAATATAGTCGAGCCTGGAACTACGAGAGGGCAGACAGATTTGTTCACCAAGTTGTAGTATAAGGTCTCTAGTATCACCAAGAATAAGTCTTAAGCTTAACTCGTTGGAGGGGGGGATTTTTGGGCCTTTTTGACATCAGCAATATACCATTTATAGCAGAGAAACGTCCACCTTTGTACGTAATTGATCGATTTAAATGAACTTGGGATCTATTTCTATACAGTTTTATTCGGTGAATCGAATAAAAATATTTCTATGACCTCCCAAGGCCAATTAATAGGACAAAATCATGATCAAACACAAAATGTACGTTTTTAACGGTTTTAGCTTTTTTTTTTGAACAAGACAAACGTTACTAATAATATATAATAAAATATCGTAGGCCTATGTCCATTTTATAAACTAGATGAGTGGCTTTTGAAAAAATAATTTACTAATGATCTAATTAACATAAATTCAAAATGAGCGCCACTGACAATAAGCACAATTAGGCAAATATGCCTATATCACCTCTTCCTCAATTGATCTACTGTATTGCGATTTCCAAATCACTATCTGATTTTTTGTTTTAATACTTAAAATGCTCTGGAACAAGTAAGCCGAGATATTCAGCATTAAAGCCTACAGAGACTCACTACGATACCATAATTGCAAAAAAGAATTCAATTTATATCCACAAGCAGTGCATGGCGTCCATATACCTTCATTTCATAGAGGCTCAAGTGTTCAAACTTAAAGTTAAAGCTTTAAAAAAAGTTCGTGATATGAAAGAAGTTCGGCCACAATGTTCAGCTATATATAATAAACCTTCAAGGTCATAAACACAGTACACTAGCTTGGGTACGTACAGTTAGCATTACTCTGTATTTATTTCAATTTGTCGAACTATTCAGATAAGTCTTGACAGAATGCCAATAAATACATATTTATGTTAAATAATTATTTTTGAATCACTAGCGCTACATTTGTCTAAGAGAATTTAATAATTGTGTGTGGCAATTCGTTTGATAAGTCCAGAAAGATGTTCTGCGATATGTCACATTAATCGAGGTTATGATGTTATTAATTTGATTATCACTTTTTTGTATAATAATGAATTACTTAAATTGCCAATTTCTTAATAATGGGTAAGCATAATGGGTTGACAAATTATCTCGCTCTTTCGTGCCCACTATATTGTGGACTATCTAATATTTGTGTATAGAATGAATGTGATTTTATGTTACCTTAGGTGGCAATATCATGACACGAGGACGTCGTGACTATGCCCTACACTTTTTTTAAAGACATAAAGGGCACTTTAGACTACATTGTACCATATCTAGACAGCATTACACACTTCTTCAATCATATAACTATATTGAAGGGCTGTATGCTGAACCATAATTATCAGCATCTGTGACAGCCGAGATTTCGAATCCGGTGTCAACAAGTAGCACTACATTTACCAAACCAAATGAACCACCACATCATTTTTTTCCAATTGAAAGAACGCATTTTTTTTTCTTAGAGCTCTACTAGCCCACCACTCAGTTTTGGTCATGGATGTCAAAAAACATCTTGCCTGGTGGTAAATGTTATTTATGTTGTTAAATTATTATTAGGCCCAGACTAAATAATTGTAACCAAAAATCTTAAATTTAATTAACTGTTGGTGCACCTGACATACCTTGACATTGTGACAACAATGTCTAACAATAGGTGGTGGTCTCTTTGATAAGCCAATTAGAGGCAGTATTATGACTTCGGGCTCATTTTCAGTGGCGGCCATTTTGTATTTATGCAAATTAGATAATATCAGAATATATGGCTTTTTTTAATCGCACACCTATCTAGAGAGTCACTATGATTTTACCATATCTGTAAAGTTTAGCATTCTAGAAAGAAATACAAAACCATACAGAAGTGTTCATTTTTCGTTTGACCTTGACAATGACCCATTAATTCACCCTTCAAGGTCACCAAAATAACTTATATAGGTTTATCTGTACGAAATGACTCAAAAGTCAAATAAATCGGTCAAGTATGTACAGAAGTAGACACTTTTATCACACTGAGCATCTCAACGGACAACAAAAAAAGGGCGTGGTCCAAACCCCCCCCCCCCAACGAGTTGAGCTTAAGACATTTCTTGTGTTACTATGCCTTATAGAGAAACTTGGTAAAAAAATCGGCTGCCCCCTCTTAGTTCTAGGTCATGTACAATAATGCCCTGGACTATAATATTCGCGAGGTTTTAATTTTCTCGAATTTTAGCGAGGAAGACAAATTTGCGAATTCAAGGATCTCGCGATTTTTTTTATTATAATAGCGCTACTAAAGAAAAAGGAAAATTTAAACACGCAAAAATTACCAGATCTACAGTATATATATATAGATAGATAGATAGATATTGGAATAATTTACTTTATTTTCGTTTTCGTTGACCATGTTTAAAAACAATATTAGAATAAAACGATAAAAGATATATTGAGTTACATGTATGTGAGCTTTGACATTTTTATCATAAAAGTGATCTATTTGATCTATATAGTGCAGCTTGCGAACTCAATTTCTTATAGCCCAAACTGTATTTGAAACTAAAGGTTTGAGCCACAGATTGCGACGGTACGGTTGTGTGTTGTGATTTCTATGGGCGCTCACGGCTAATTAAGACTTGGCCACAATTGGGGCGGGGGCCATAGGGTAGTGGTTAGCACCGCTGCCTATCACGCTAGAGTTCGGGGTTCGGTTCCCGGTCTCGGCGGTTTGAAAGAAAAAAAAAAGCTTCCTCCCCATCCACTGAAACTCAGTATTGTGGGGAGCCTCCGTGACCGAGAGGTAGCGTGCTCGGCCTCAGACCGCCAGGGCTCGAATTTCAAATCCTGTGTCTGGAGGACAGTGTCATCTCATTCATCTCACCATCCTCAGGAGGTTCTCCTGGCCCAGTTTAGCCTATATGTGCACAAAGGTGACCTAAAGCCCGATTCATTTCATTTCATGGCCACAATTTATCAAGTCGAAAATAGATTTGTTAGAATCAGTAACATTTTACCTATATTTTAAGCTCGTTTTCAGCTACGTCGTTAACACACTGGTTAGTATGTTAAACTTATTGCATATACTTATTGCATATACTTATTAGAATATTGATGCAAAATAAAAATAATCTTCATTTTCTATGTTCAAATATTTTTGTCAGGATAATTTCATGTTCGAATATAAGTGCATGTGTTTTTTTTGAATATTTTTTTTTGTTCGAATATAAGTGTATGCACTTTAAAACACAGTTTAAAACATATTTTATTGACCAATTGAATACCAAGTGTATGCACTTATATTCGAATACAAAGTGCATCTTCAAATTAAAAGTACATGCACATTTATGCGCGGGGATACGGTACTAAACAAATAATTATGTATACTTGTTTTTTTATACTTTACCTAAATAATTTCGTGTTACCCGTTCGATGGTGATTAAAGTCATTAAGAAAAATAATTGAAACACTATAAATCCATTCCGTTTCCCTGCCAGGCTGAGAAGTGTCTACATCAAAAATCAAAATCAATTTGGACTAGTGGTGTTTCAATATAGCTTAAACAAGGAAACTTTAGAGTCAACAAATTGAGTCAATCTCACAATTATTCACTGCTAAAACTAGGCCTGTAAAATATCATGCGTTGATATAATAGTAGTTATGAAGTGCTGTGGCAAGAAGTGTTAAATCTCAGACCAATGAGAGATCAGGGATAATATTACTCTAGTGATCTTACTCATTTTTATCAACGACCTTGTTATCAGTTTATTAGAAATACAAAAATGTTTTATAAATGATTTAAATATTTTACATTTAATTTGCATATAGATGGAATAATTATGATAAACCGATGTTATGTTATGCAACTGTACCAGCACAGTGAAAGTACAGCGGAAAATGTTGGCAAGGTATTCCGTGATGTTTATGACCGCGATGTATATGATAACGTAGGCCTATGATTATCTATATAATTACAGTAAAATCCAGCTAAACAAGTGCGTTGAGGAAAGGTATAATAAACTTCAACATGCATTGTGTAGTTTCGCAATACAATATAAATTAATAAATAAATAGATAAGATTTTCAAGAATTGCGCTAAGCGTTTTCAACACAGTTTTTTCGTAAAATACAGTATGTAATTTATTCCGATTATATTAGTTTATTTTCCGGGTATGTCTATAGGTATGTGGAATTAGACAAAATAATTAAATCTATAATTGAAAATGGAAATGAAGCCAGCCTAGCCCTGATTCCCCAGCTTATCAAAATAGCAGTGTATCGCTATCACCTTGGCAGATGTTATGGCTTTGATGACCCGCTCCGCTCCCGACATTTTCACCACCTTCCTAACATCGGGACGTGGCGTGAAGCTACGAAGACCCAGAGGGGACATAGGAAGAAAAAAAAATAATGGCAATATCCCGTACGTACGCGATAATGATCCCGTACGCACGCAATCATTATCCCGTACGTACGCAATAATGATCCCGTACGTACGTAATCATTATCTCGTACGTACGCAATGTATCCCGTACGTACGCAATCATTATCCCGTACGTACGCAATAATGATCCCGTACGTACGCAATCATTATCCCGTACGTACGCAATCATTATCCCGTACGTACGCAATCATTATCCCGTACGTACGCAATCATGATCTCGTACGTACGCAATCATTATCTCGTACGTACGCAATCATTATTCCGTACGTACGCAATCATTTTTCCGTACGTATACGCAATGATAAAATACGGCCGGGCGACTCTACGTTTCCCGCACCACCCCCCCCCCCCCCCCCCCAAACAAATCCGCTGACACCGGCCGGTGTAATAGTTTCAGATTACCCCTCTGTTCAGGTTACCCTCGGGGGTAATCTTAAACTAGTTTCAGGTTACCCCCGGGGGTAATCTGAAACTAGTTTCAAGTTACCCCCTCTAGTTTAAATTACCCCCTCAATTTTACCGGCTAACTTTCAATGATAACAATAAATTATATTTCATATTTTCATCACATGGCATTGGGACATTTATTAGAGACACTTTAATCTTTATAAGTATAACTCTTTGATCTCGCGGGCAACTAACGAAAAAATATATGATAACAAGAGCATAAAACCCTTTAATCTTTATGTCAACTAACGAGAAAAATTGTTAGCGCGAAGTCTGGAAACACTTTAATCTTCATATAACCCTTTGACTCCTATGGAAACTAACGTAAAAAATTGTTTGTGCGAAGTTTTGAAACACCACCTTGCCCCATCAGGTCTGACAGTCAGACAACCGGTAGCAGACAACTGGATAGATGAAGATGTGAAACACTTAAATCTCCGTGTAAAAATTTGATTTCTATGGCAACTAGCGAAAAAAACTTATTAGCACGATGTCTGGAAACCAGTATGTTGTGACTTGAAATTTGTGCTGCAAGATATGTGACAGACAGTATCTGTTAGCATAGGCCTAATACATGTATTCAACTTCTGTAGCGCACTTCTGTATAGGATAAAGCCCGAGGCCTTTTTCACAGCTAATAATGTAGAGCTCGGAGGATTTTAACTGACTTAAAACACATCTGACCATAATGAAGATCCCTCATAGCTCGGCCACACCTGATTTATTATAATACCATATGTCTACCATGATAATTGGTCTGCACTTGGTAAACAATATCTCTCCATTCCCGGCTTAGAATGTAGTGGTCGGACAAAGAAAATAATGTAGTGGTGTGTTTTAATTATGGCAAGCCGTGTGTGACATAAATCCCACATCTTACGAGTACCCGATGATGAAACTCTGGCCATGAACCCAGCTCACCACATTAAACGTTTACTAAACTGTATACAGCTGATACCAAATTACACTCGATCTACTTTAAGTAGTATGTCTACGATTGACCATATATATACATCTATATGCCTGAACTATATGTCTGTTCGGGCGTTATACCATGCTCATCAAGTGACCACGATATTATTTATACTGTTTTCAAACATCCCAATAAATCTAAGTAATTTCCATACTTGATTTTAAAACATTCGACATCATGGAATATAACAAAGATTTAACATGTTTAATGGACTTATTTAAAATTGTATACATAAATTTACACTACAGCTTGATCGCCTGGTATCAAAGGGTTCCTAGTTATTATATGCATTATCGGGCTATGCTATGTACCTCGCGCAGATGCAGGTGCGACACCAGGTGCGACAAAGCACAAAACATTACGCTGTGGAGCAAAAATAGAGCTTCGAAAATGTGATATGGCTTTTTCACACCCATCTCTGTGATGAGGACGGGGGCCCTAGGGTAGTGGTTAGCACCGCTGCCTTTCACGCCAGAGTTCGGAGTTCGGTTCCCGGTCCCGGCGGTTTCAAAGAAACAAAAATGTTTCTTCCCCATCCACGTGTGAAATCAGTAATGTGGGGAGCCTCTGTGACCGAGAGGTAGCGTGCTCGGCCTCAGACCGCCAGGGCTCGAATTTCGAATCCTGTGTCTGGAGGACAGTGTCATCTCATTCATCTCACTATCCTCAGGAGGTTCTCCTGGCCCAGTTTAGCCTAAATGTGCACACAGGTGGCCTAAAGCCCGATTCATTTCATTTTCTCTGTGTTGAAACATAATGAAAGCGAGCAAAAAATTAATTTAGCAAAAAGTGATAAGTTTTCTTCACACCGTTCTCTGTGAATAAGCCTTAAGTGTTGTATTGCATTAACCTTTTCGGACCTACAGTCACAAGGACAGGAAAGTATGTAAATAAATATTACTGGGAATACACTTCACAGCAAATAAACTGCTGCAGTTACTTATTCAGCCAATGATTTGCAAATGTTTGGCCAACGTATGAGTAATTCGGCAACCACCAAACAATTTGAAACAAACTCTCGTGTTTTCACGCGGACGTTGAGAGAAACTACGAGATGTTTTAGCCAATCACGTTATTTATGCAGTGATTGACACGTGATTGGACGGGGCAATTGGGAAACTACCAATCAAATCCTATAGTTGATAATTCTGACGTCACAGTAGATTAATATTCATGAACCTCCTCCCTAGAGCGTAACAGGGGAATCAGATGACCCGATATATCTGCCCTACTATGAGTTAATATTGGGCCAACGTTGCCAACATTTGAAAAAAACATCGAGCCAGTCAGCGTTGTACCTCAGTGTACTGCTTTTTGAAACTGGCCTATATATCAGAGAAGAGTCACCAGTTTATAATATCATCATATGGACCCAATTATCATTGAACTCCGGACTCTAACCAATCAGACGCGTCATTCAGTCACGTTACCTACTGAGGAAATGTGGGGTGGGCGTGGTTTGGAGTAGAAACGAATACCAGTGTAAAGTCTGAAAAAATACCCGCCCCCAGATTATACCCGGGTAGATTGTGAGCGCCCCAGAATCTACGCCGGGATAGATCCTGAACTATACCCCCGGGGTAGATTATGGTGGCTCCCAGAATCTACCCCTCCCTCCCAGGATCTACCCCCTTTTATTGTGATCATGTGAAGTGTATTTGGCTCCCAGAATCTACCCCACCCTCCCAGAATATACCCCCTTTTTCAACAACTATATGCGACCCTCCCAGAATATACCCCTCCCTCCCAGAATATACCCCCTTTCCAACAAATGTATGTGCGACCCTACCCTCCCAGAATCTCCCCCCCCCCCTAGAACATATCTCCTTTTCAACAACTATAATATTATGCGACCCTCCCAGAATCTACCCCTCCCTCCCAGAATCTACCCCCCTTTTCAATCAATTTATGTGTGCGACAACAACTATATGCGACCCTCCCACCCCTCCCCCCAGAATATACCCGTTTTTCAACAACTGTATGCGACCTTCCCAGAATCTACCCCTCCCTCCCAGAATATAGGCCTACCCCCCTTTTCAACAAATGTATATGTGCGACCCTCCCAGAATCTACCCCTCCCTCCAAGAATATACCCCCCTTTTCAACAACTATATGCGACCCTCCCAGAATCTACCCCTCCTTTCCAGAATATATCCCTTTTCAACAAATGTATGTGCGACCCTCGCAGAATCTACCCCCCTCCCAGAATATACCCCCCGTTTCAACAACTACATGCGACTCTCCCAGAATCTACCCCTCCCTCCCAGAATATACCCCCTTTTCAACAACTATAATATTATGCGACCCTCCCAGAATCTACCCCTCCCTCCCAGAATCTACCCACCTTTTCAACCAATTTATGTGTGCGACCCTCCCTGTCTGTGACGTCCACTGCCCCTGTCTGTTACGTCGTAGCTTATACCCATTGTCTCTGCAGGTTGGTTTAGATACCCCTCTCCATAATAATGGTAAAAATGACGTTTACACAACGTTGTATAAATGCTGCAGGGCTAAACGGCGTCTAGACATTAGACGAACAACTACGCCTTCATTTGAACTACTACAAGCAAGAACAAATGATATTGAACAAGAAAACAAAACCTAGTAATTAAGAGTTGTTGACCCAATATTGTGTCAATGTTGAGCCATCGTCGCAGACAGTGGACCAACAATCAAACAACATTGTTTCATTTTATGTTGTTTGCTGGGAAAAACAGGAGATATCATGTATAATAATAATTATATCATGACCCAGCAAACACGGGACGTTGAGCCAATACAGCATTACTTAATGTTGGCCCATGGCTTAGTGCACTGCCCCAACATTAAAACAACATTAGCTCAACATTTCGTGTTTGCTGGGGATCACCTTGTGAAAGTATTGTAGACATATATTTATTATTTTAAATAATTGGACATTTTTAATTAATTTTAATTAATTAGTAATTATTCCTTTGTATAAACTTATTGCCCTGCCGAAATCTCGGCTACACGTAGCCCAGACACCTTCTCAGCTGCACGTAGCCGAGACACATACGCGTAGCCGAGATCTCGGCTACGTGTAGCCGAGATACCTTATGCGTAGCCAAATCAAGGATATTAAACTAATTATGATTTTAGGCCTATAACATAAACCGATAAATGCGTACGTATCATATAATGATTGCGTACGTACGGGATAATGATTGCGTACGTACGGGATAATGATTGCGTACGTACGGGATAATGATTACGTACGTACAAGATCATGATTGCGTACGTACGGGATCATTATTGCGTACGTACGGGATACATTGCGTACGTACGAGATCACGATAGCGTACGTACGGGATCATTATTGCGTACGTACGGGATCATTATCGCGTACGTACGGGATAATGATTGCGTACGTACGGGATCATTATCGCGTACGTACGGGACACATTGCGTACGTACGAGATCATGATAGCGTACGTACGGGATCATTATTGCGTACGTACGGGATCATTATCGCGTACGTACGGGATAATGATTGCGTACGTACGGGATCATTATCGCGTACGTACGGGATATTGCCATTATATTTTTTTCTTTCTATGTCCCCTCTGGGTCTTCGTACATAGGCGTACAAAGTGAATATCGAGAACCAAATAGAGCCTGACAAACCATCCCACCTTTGCCACAAAAACGTCAACTCCCACCTGTAGGTTTGTTTATCGAAATATGTCGGTACCATTTTGTAACTGATCTGACCTTTTGTTGTTTCCAGCCTATCTTGGAAATAGATTTCCATATATTCTCAGCATTTCAAATTCCTAGACATCGTGCTCAATCGATAAGTTCCGTGTCTATCTTCCGTTCACGTATCCCTGGCAACATGGATCGTCCTCGCAGCCCTGGCCAGTTTCGGACCCATTCCAGCCCGAAGTTGGGCCGGTGTCGAGTTTCTCACGACATGTCTCTCGCACACAGATTCTGTCCCCTCTGGAAAGGACACGGGTTTGGTGTGCAGCTATTCAGGATTCGTTAAGGGGTCATTCAACCTCGTCCCAAACTCTGTCCCATCCTCCCTATCCCTGACCGTTTTAGCTCTACAGATCCCTATATTCGTTATCTCTACACCTCTTTTAATAGGAAGATGTTCTGAGGAGCAGTGGTGATAAAACATGATCATAATCAAATAAACTCAATGTTGATTATAAACGAATGACTCTCAAATCACCAACATAACGGCGGGATAACAAGGTTTGACGATTTCTATCGGAGTTTCGCACAATAAGGGATTGTCGACTATGCCCAAGAACAGATTCTCGTGAATTACGAAGCAAATTGTATTTCTGATGTTTTACATGGTAGCATAAATATAGATTTGCTCGTTTATAAACTTGAGTTTATTTCTCAAACATAATATTGTTAAAATATAATGTCGTTTAGAGGTTGTAATTATGATAAGCAAAATTGTACTTTTATCAGTATTTATCTAACTTAATAACTCATCATGCCTATATAATGTATGCCAACTATTAATCATTAATAATGCAAATTCTAAGCAGGGTGTTGACTAATATTTTGCACATATATTTCTGGGTCCACATAAGGAGGGAATTTCTGTTTGATCCACAGCAACCCTTAATATATAATAACCGACACAATGAAGAAATGTGACATGTGAATAATGACTAAATTGAGGGAAGCTGATCACCTGGTATAGTATAAACATGATTAAAACAGGTTTCATGGGAAACTCCAGGTACCAATATGGTATTGGTTATACGTGGTTGTGTCGCAGCCCAGAACAGTTGAGCTAATTCCTTTCGATAGACACGATAAACGGATACTTGTTATGTCGTCTTGTTGAAATTTGCACACATGTATTTAATATTGATACACTGTAATCAGGTTAGCAAAATACAGTTTTTTTTATCAATAACATAGACTGCAAAATGCAGTAAAAAGCGAGATGATGACCAGCTAAACTTATGTTTGTACTCATATGTGATAACATAGCTTTTTGCTATCATATCTCTATTGTCTGGAAGGGTGGGCTGGTCCCCAGGAAGATGCTGAATAAAGTGAATCAGAGTAAGGAAGACTGTCAAGTAGAGTACGTCTCTTATGATGATTGCTTTATCTGCGGCCAATGCCGATCTCATGCGAGTCCACTTACAGCCAGTAAGCACAATGTGCTCACCAATGTACATATATATAAGGTTAGATAAGGGTTAGATTAGATAAGGGTGCGTATGCGCTGAGCGTAGAATCAACCCAACCTGATCGTCTTAAATTTTTTCGAAATTACGATAACACAATACCGTAGATGACCACAATAAACTGCTGCACGCTTTTGTGACAATGTTGTTTTACAAACACATAGTCTAAGATTAAACTGCATAATGTTGTTACTAAAATCGTGGCAATAAACAATAAATTAACTTACTCAATTATATATATTATTTTTTTGTGAATATAACATACATCGGATTGGATTTGTGATGATGTGCTTTGGAGGCGTCAACGTGGCCTGTTCACTGTGTGTGGGTCATACATCTCAAGCGTTATCCAATCATGGTGGCGTGAAGGCTACAATGTTCAGGTAGGTCTTCTACAATGTGTTATCCAATTGTTCAGCAACAGGAGTTTCTTGTAGCCATATAAACATGTGTTTATTCTTACATTACTGACACTGGGCACACGAGGTTTTTGCGACGTTGAATCAACGTCAATGATTTTTCTTATTCATCTTTAGCTAGAACAGTCGACCCAGTCAGAAGTTTATAATTCACCATCTAACCGCCGGTCCCGATTATTTTCGTTTTTTCATTTTTATTAGCACATCAAATACCAGCTTTTGAACATGGTAAAGATCAAACTTGACATCAACCAGCAAGATCGTGAACATCCATTTTGTCAAATCTAAATAATTTTCACCCACTTGACGCGAGACACAACTTCAAGTGAGCGAAAATTACAATTAGGTAATTTGGCAGTTACAGGGTGATAATGGACATTTTGTTACTCTACAAGTGGCCTAAGGGGTTGATGCCCGTTGGCATTGCAGAACAGTACACTGCCTGAGCCATAATGCTCTGTGAAAAGGTATACCCACACAATTACTCCTCTTTTGATACAATTATTCAAACTAATTATTATGTCTTTACATTTCTCATGTCAACAGTCATAGACGGGTAGATATATGAAAATAACCACTCGAAACCAAAAAAAATTAAAACAAAAGTTTTCTCAACGGTTTTTCATCCTACTGGATCTTGTGAATGACCAAAAAAAGTCTATCAAAATCTAACCCATAAAAGTCCGGAAATCCAAGATGGTCGTCATTGGCCGTGAAAATCGGTGAAACCATCCTAAGTTGCCCAACATTTTACAATTAAACCACGATTCTTGTTTATACTCGATGTATTTAAGAGGTGGGGAACGCATTAGTTACTATAAAATTCTGCCGGAGTCAAAAAACTAAGATGGCAGTGGGGATAGGGGGCACAACCAAAGGTCAAAGGTCAATAGGTAACATAGGATTTTCAACAAATAAAAGTAATGTTTTTTTGGCTAGAAAACTCATTCTTTACATTATTTTCATGATTCAAGGTCATCTTCGATGGCAAAAGGTCAAATTCAAGGACAAGTAATCAAAAAATTTATTTTTACCAAATAAAGCTAAGCACATGTGTAATACCTCATTTTCATGTGATCTTTACTGGTAAATCATTGCATGGTATTCAAGGTGACCTTCAAGGTCAAAAGGTCAATTTTAAGGTCAAATTTCTGAAAATATTATTTTCAACAAAAATACAAATATCATAGATGTGGCTATAAGGTTAATTAGCTATTTTTGACTGGATAAACTGTTCCTTAACGCCTTCCCATCGTCTTTAGATGCTTTCACGTCTCTCAATCGCCCTTCCACACTTTCCCATCGCCATTCAACCCCTCTCCGTCACCCTTCACCACTTACTGATTGCATTTTGACGCCTCTCCATCGCATTTTAGGGCTTACTATTACTATTTAACACCTTTCCATCGCCTTTTAACGCCTTGTTGTCGCGCTTAAGCATCGCTTCGTCGTTATTTAACGCATCTCTGTTGCATTTTAACGCCTCTCTGTTGCCCTTAAATGTCATTTGATGCTTCCTTGTGTCCTCTAGCACCTCCACATCAGGCCTTATTTTCATATTTTAATATCGATCCGTCACCCTTTATGCATCTGCGTCGGCCTTTGACGGTTGTTCGTTGCAAATTAAGGTCTTTCTGTTGCCCTTCAACGCCTCTCCGTTACCTGTTAACGCCTCTTCTTCGCCCTCTAACGTCACCCCATTGCCCTTAAGCACACCTGTCACACTTAAACGAATCTTAGTCGTGATTTTACGCCTCCCCATTGTTTTTTAACGCCTCTTCATCGCTCTTTAGCACTTTTCCATAGCCATTTAAGGCATCTGCGTCACCTTTAACGCATCCTTGCCGCCCTTGCACGCCTTTATATCGTCATTTGACGCTTCCTCGTCGCCCTTTAATGCCTCCCAACAAGTCGCACTTTAACGCCTCTTCGTCGTTCTTTAACACCTCTACATTGCCTTTTACTGCCTCCTCGAGGGGTGGAGTGTACACCAAGAACTTAGCATTTAAGGTTTTATGTCAGGAGAGGGGGGGGGGGGTCAACATACATGTTTTAGCTTGATAAAATATCTAAATTAAATAAATAATGTAAACACAATGTACATGTATCCCTTGAATTTCACTGTTTGTTCATGATGTATCTCATGATGTATGTTCATGATGGATATTCGACATTGTTTCCATGACAAAGTAAATGTGGCATGTATGGTCTAAAATATATATTTAGGAAGGGGCAAACATATTGCGGTGAGAAAATACCATCAAGTCAATTTCACCAATATGGATCAACTGCTGTTTTTTGTGATGAGTCACAAATATTCGAGTAAATTACATTTAAATAGGTCGGAATAACTGTTGTAGTCCTATATCCAAGAACGCTGTACAAGTTATATCTACATCACTATACAAATACATGCAGCTTGTAGTATGATTATAATTCGCACATCAGGACATTGTGCCAGTGAATATTATGCCATTTAATACTTTGAGTAAACATATAACAGCAGTTATATACACTACATCATTCATAACAATTTCCTTCTAGTCATTGGCGGCCATCTTGGATTTAACATTTTTCCGGTAGTCAGATTTTGATAGGACTTGTTTTCCTGTTATCAGTACCTCCCATAGGTGACACTGGATGTAGGTGTAGGTGTCACTGGATGTTTGCCTATACCAGAAATGGATTTCGAGTAGGCTAGGTTGGGTCGGTTATTTCTTTATACACTAAATTACACGTATTACTTATTAAAAATCACATGTTGGTCTCTTGTCCTTAAAATGAACGTTTTGACATTGAAGACCTTTGATCTTCAAAAAATTACATTTTTTCCATTTTGACCTTAGAATCTTGAAGGTGTCATTGAATCACCAAAATAATACCATAAATGGATTCTCCAGTCAAAATATGATGAAAAAGAAGTATTACACATGATGTTTGTTGATATTTGTTGATATTTGAACATTTTCAGGAATTGGAAATTAAAATTGACTTTTTAATCTTGAAGGTCACCTTGAATCACAAAAATAATACCATATAATGATTTACCAGTCAAAATCCCATAAAAAAAAGGTATTACACATGTTCTTAGCTTTATTTAGTAAAAATCGAATTTTCTATTGCTTGACCTTGCCCTTTTGACATTGAGATGTCCTTGAATCGTGACAATAACATAACGAATGGATTTTCTAGCCAAAATTACACAAAAAAAAGGTATTACACTTGTTCTTACCTTTATTTCTTGACAAATCCTATTTTACCTTTAAATTGACCTTTGACCTTGGATTCTGCCCTCTAATCCCACCGCCATCATAATTTTTTGACAGTGCCAGAATGTTATTGTAACTGATAAGTTCCCCAACTCTTAAAAACATGGATTTTAAAGAAGAATCATGGTTTAAGTGTAAAATTTTAGGCAACTTAGGATGGTTTTACCGATTTTTGCGGCCAATGGCGGCCATTTTGGATTTCCAGATTTTTACGAGTCAGATTTTGATAGACTTTTTTTGGTCATTGACTATATCCAGTAGGATAAAAAACCGTTGAGAAACCTTTTGTTTTAATATTTTCGGGGTCATGAGGTAGATAGACCCGTCTATCATCTACTTGGTGAACTTGGTGCCAATGATGATCATCTCCTGTAGCTGTCGGTGATAGGCACTGACGTCTGAAAGATGGCTGCCTCGATCATCCCTTACATAATGATCTTTGGTGGCGACCGGCCGGTGATGATGTCGCCATGTTTTATGTTGTGGCTTCTTGTATGGGTTTGTGTGATGCAATCTGGCAAACGCAAGCCAATAGTAAGCAATCCCAAAGTCACGAATGTTAAACCTTTCTATAGTCCATTGTTTTTATCAACATGTTTTCAATAAATCCACAAGTATGCACGTCGACAACATGCCGTGGTGTAGATAAATGTATAACTGGACGATTTGTCGTCGGCATGGGATTATACGTTTCGGCTTCTATTGGACGGGTCATCCGTCTACATTCCCCGTCGGGTTTCCTGCCATATAAACAAGAATCAGTGCAATCAGCCGGATTACATGTCCTCTCTTTAGCAACGGAAAAATACGCTGGTCCAGCAAACACAAGACAACGAACCAAGTTTACTGTTGGGCCAGCGTCGTAGACGGTGGCCCAACAGTAAACTTGGTTCGTTGTCTTGTGTTTGCTGGACCAGCAGTAAATCAATATTGGTTTGACTTCTCGTGATTGCTGCGCCACGCTAACATGAACAGCTTTGACTCAATGTTCACCCAACGTCTGAAACGTTTTTTTTTTGTTTAGATGTGTTATTTTCTCCGTGAAATGAATGTATATATAAAGGTATGGACTTCCATTATTCGCGGATGTCATAATCCACGTTCCACTTGGAACACTCATACATTCCAATAGAAGCTAATATAAATATTCATCTGGATGGAATTGTGAGTACATCTTGTTGTCGACAGACTAAAAACCTTGTTATTTTCTACGCCTTTTATCTCAATAAGTACATCGTCTTAATAAAATAAGTTCATTGTTTCCAAAAGCTTTTACTTGTAGATACACGTGGAATAATAGGGGATATATAGCAATTACCAGACTTCGGTTCCACTCCACATGGATATTGCATGTACTGTAATTATTAGTTTAGCATGTCAGTTTATGTGGCTGCACATACATGTACATACACAGTATGGTACCGGCTCAAATGCTTATGGAACCGGTTCAAATGCATATGGTACCGATTCATTTAGTCCCGGCTTGGCGCTTCACCGTGTCGCGATTTTCCACACACAACTCATAAACTAATGATATTCATACATCCACATTCACTGACTCGTTTCGTATTGCCCCTGGTACGGGAGAACGGAGAGAGTTGAGCCAAATGGAGGGCTGGACACAGACATTTCCACAACATTTTAATGCATTTTTTAACAGCTGTTGCAACCTTCTGGACGTCGGAAGTAGCTAAATAGGCAATAACTATAACACGTAGCGATATATCACGTGGTCCCATCCCTTTGTTTATCCTTAGTGAGGTATACCTCAAATCTGAATGGCGGCCATCTTTGATTTTGCTAATACACCGGCCCTGAGCGATTCCCGTCTTGGCATCCATCGCAAATCGAAAGAGTATAATCTGTTCTATATCTGTGCCAAATTTTGTAGCTTTGGAAGAATTTGCCCCAAAAAATCCCTAACAGTCCCGACTATATGTTTGTAAGACAAGGCGCTCTTTATTTATACCGTGAATTACGGCATGCTGGCACCAAGCTAATACGTGAATAATATTGTTTTTGTTGCATAAAAATGATCCATGATGATGTAAAATAAGCATACACAAATTCGGTTTAAGGAAATATGTGATTAATGAGACACACTGCAATACCCAACTTCCATAAACGAATTTGAGTAGTAATCTAGTGCCAAGTAATCACTCTCTGCACACATCAGGTCTCCAAACTAATTTCTGAAACTAATATAAAGCAAAAAAGTAGATTTTGTCTAAAGTCAATATATATTATTAATAAAATATTCAATTAAAGACAGAAAACCTTAAAACTAAATAATGTTCAAGTAATTAATTACACTTTATCTCACATTATTCACTGTTAGGATTCCTACTCATAATTATGAAAATAGTTTATCATTTAAGTGTGATAATAAAATCAATGAATTTGTTTTGACATATGAGTTTATTTTAGATTACATTACCGCATGTCGTTTAGGCAGCTGTAATACCTGAAAATACATGTGATGACTCTCTGCGGCCGCTGGTTGTTGTCGCTTGTAGCTGTATTTGTTTTGCTGCTGTTGCTCCATCACCATGATCACTATTGTGTCGAGCCCTAATTCGTCACAATGTGTGTTTTTACTCGGCGCGAATTTCCCAGTGGAAAGAGCGCCATGACATAAGCCGCCCAAAGGTCAAGCACAACGCGGTGTGTTATAGCGGTCCACTCCTTTCCGCTTACACAATGTCTATTGTAATATTAAGAGAAGGAATGATCAGAAATATATGCTGACAATTATCCCACCGCTGCCACCAGAAAGGCCACTTTGAGCTGAAGATATGTTCACATAGCCATTCCAGTGCAACTTTGTGGAAACTGATTTGCCTCCTTTTATTGCTTCATGTATCTCTTGAAATACACTTACATTATAGTCTAGCATTTCAGGAACGCATGGTTGAAATATGCTGACGTGATGATGAGATGCTGTGCGCATAAACAGTAATATGACATCTATAATCATGATATTGAGAGACAGAATATATACGCTGTATTTTCCACGCAAACAAAATGCATCCTTAACCCTTTGACTTCCAGACCGGGGTGCATGCCAGGATCCAGATATACTGGTGTAGGAGTTCTATTTTTCGTCATTTGAAGCTGGAATTGCTAACGCAATTTCCAGCTTCAAATGACGAAAAATACATAAATGTAGTATATATTTGACGAAAATTTGTGTCATTTTATGGTTACGTTCATTGACGCATGACGACGGAAATTTCCGTCATGTATGGTAGTGAAAAGGTTAACGCGGCGCCAGTATGGCTTTGTGCTCTACCATAGCCTTACATGTCCGGAATAATTGAGCCATAACCAAATGTAATGAGCATGCAGCTGTCATACGCGGTCCCCTAGGACTTTGAACCAGGAGGAAAAATGTGGCACAACTCGCACAATTCGTGAATTAACTTTTTTAAACCTTGATAGGTCGAAAACATGAAATGAAATGTTAGCAGCAAAAAACGTAGGGACGAACTTTATATTTTGACCCCTTTGACCCCAACTTTGATACCCCCGAGCATGTATTAAGGCTGTCTATAAGGGGGTACAGTGTAGGGTCACGCTAACGTCTGTCGTTGTTATTCAAATTTACTAATCTACACATGCAATATATCACATAAAAGATAAATTAATTCCCGTTCTAATTATGTATTGCATGATTAAAGGGTGATGTCTGCAAATACGTTGAAACATCTTTTTATATTACAAAATAATCAAAATCAATAACAAAGCAAATAGTGATCATGCTAATTTTTGGTTAGCATGGTCAACGGAAACGACTTAATAAAATATAATTATTGGTCATATCTATATTTGACATACGTTTTCTGAAACCATATGTGTATATGTTTAAAACTGAGTGGTATTTAGATTTGTACATGGCATATATATTTTTAAATGCGAGAATATTGCAGCTTTTTTTGAAAAAGTTTCTATTTAGCCTGGGCTGAAATATGAAACCTTGAACTTTGCTAGACATTTGAGAGCAATTTTTGTCCGTTTTTTTACATAATTTGGGTTCCTAGGTGTCGGTTAACATTCTATTATTCTATGTGTCATTCACCGTCAAATAAGCACAACAAAAAATGACCACTAAAACCACATCTGTTCTAAATTTTTGTTACACATTAATGCACGATTTCTGGTTTCTGCGTGATTTAGAGTTGATACATTTATGTATCATGTTTTTCGTTCAAAATGACATATATTTAACCTTCAAGTTCAAAATGGTTACCGCCAGCACACAAATAAAACCGTTTTTAGGCACGTGAACTATAATATCAAAAGCATCATTTAATTAACATGATTAATGGGAAACTAAGAAATAGACTACGTAATACGGCACAATAGGTTGCAAGGCATTCAAAACTGTGTTTAAGCACATTATATTCTAACATACTTTAATGTTCTTAGTATTTAAAATGATGTAATTATTTTAATAGTAATTATGTAAAATGGTGTCCATCTGGGATTTTACGATAAACTATAGGTCAGACGATGAACAATAAACATAAAAAATGTTGAAAAAATTGAGCAATTTCGAGCCATAAATAAAAAGAGGTTTAATTTACATTTTGATAGTCATGTTGTTTCTTGTTCATATGAAGTTGAATTTCGTGGCCATTTTGGATTTTTTCATTTAAATTTAGTAACTTACTAACAGTAAATATATAAAAAACGACGGACATCTTGTATTTAAAGGGCAAAAAAAGGTCTTTCCAAATTCGACAATAAAAAAATATATGATAAAAATATTGCAGAAACCATTATTGTGCCTTCATGTGCAAAAAAACATAGAAAATACGTTTTTTTTTACATTTGGCAAACATTTTGTGTTTTACTAATTTAAAGGTCCACAGGTCACCAAATATAGAATGTTATCCGACAGATTCGAACTCAAATCATGTAAAAACAAGTGGATACAAAATTATACATACAAATTCAGAGAAAAATCATGTTTCAGTTGGCAGTCCAGGCTAAATACACATATTTTTATGAAAGGCTTCAATATTCTTTCATTATTGATATGTCCAATAACGAGTGTCAACCAAAACTTCAACGGCAGACGTTTGCGTAACCCTACCCCCTAATTTTAGCCAGGTTTGGGGGTATAAATATATAGTTCTTCCCTATTATTTTGCTGTTAACATCTCATTTCAAGTTTTGGATCTATCAAGGTGTAAAAAAAAGTTGGTGTGGGTGAATTGTTGGAGGTGCAGGTAGGTTTGTGTAAGCCCATGGCCTATATGCGAGTCCACTTGCAACCGGTAAACGCCATGAATTTCGCAAACTCTGAAACGATCGTCGAAAATAGTGGCCATCAGAATGAGATGCACTAAAAAGGTCCGGATCTCATAGCCACTGGAAACAAAGACAAATCTGGATGTGTTTTCAAAGTTGCACAAAACGAATTCCACAACTGATTACTTTTATATTGGAGAAAATTTGATGCCATTGTTATTGAATATCAAGCAATAATTATAATCAGCAAAGATATTCAGCTTCGGCATGATGCATTTTGTTATTGGAATGTTGCATAAAATCAACTAACAATAGTTTATAATTTACAAAATAAATATTATTGCACCTAAAATATTTTGAAACACAGGTTTTCTGTACAAAAATATTTTAAACGCAACGATTTTGATGAATGTAAAACACAAAAAGCAACATTTTAGAGCTGCTCTTAAATGCTGATTTGTGTATGTTTCCTGACATATGAAACTAATTTGCTGAGGATAAGAGGTTTAGTACTAAGATGAATGATGTGACACTGCCCTTCAGTCACATGATTGTGGCCCAGGTGGTATGAAGCAGGGCACACTATCCTTCGGTCACGGAGACTCCCCCCCCCCCCAAATACTAGGTATATGGTTCCCCAGCAAACACAAGACGTTTCTTTGCAACTGCTATGTTTATTTTGCTTCAGTTTCGGATTGTTATTTGTGTTATTGTGGAGGAGACCTGGAGATAATGTCGCCATGTTTTATGTTGTAGCTTCCTGTTTGGGTTTGTGTGATGCCATCTGGTAAAACGCAAATCAGCAATAAGACACGAGAAGCTTTATCTATGTAGACTACTAATTCAGAGGTACTGGAAGAATTCATGGTTTTGGCACACCCACAGTATTTGTTCTGACATGCCATGCACTAGAGCTGTATCTTAATCAGATGAAATATCAAAATTACTGTACAATAATAATTAATGCACATTATATTGCAGTTAAAGCCGAAAGCACAATATCTCCTCTTCAGCAAGACTTGGCTACGAAGGTCGAAGACAAAGCCTTCGACCTTCGTGGTCAAGTCTCGCTGTAGGGAAGATGGTACGGGTGTAGGACACTCTTGTTTTTCTAAGAGCCCCTCGGACAACAGGAGAGTGCTGTAGGTGAACCAATAACTGGATGATTTGCGGTCAGGATGGAATAATGCGTTTCGGCTTTTATCGGGAAGGCGCAATTCGGGGTCGTCGTCCGTCTCCATTCGCCGTCGGCTTCCTGCCATATAAACAAGAATCAGTGCAATCAGACGGCTTATATATCCTCTCTAAGCCATCTGAAATAATACGCTGGTCAAACGGCAGGCCAGTGACGCAGACGTCCGCTCAGCATTGACCAGGCAGACTCTCCAATATATCTAATATAAAACGTGGATTGAGCTTTGGCTTAACGCTGGGCTTACTCCGCGACCGATGGCCCACGGCTTGTCTCACGTACATCTCTCATTTCTACATTATTTTGATTTCCTCTGAAACCCTCCCGGTCGGTGTAATGATCTGATGACGGTATACATGATTGTTTTCTAACACTCCTTGACGTCATATCCACAACCCACCCGATTCAATGCCTCATATAATCAGACAAACCAATACATTTATATAGATAAAGATGAACTTAAATGTAGACTTTTCCTGCGCTTATGTCAATTACCACAGCTCGTCCCTATTAATACAATCACTAATTGTTCCTACAAGCTTATTTTCATAGAGAATTGATGCATCCTGTGACACAAAATTTTGTTCGAAAGCTGATATGTTACAATCGTATACAATTATGTCAATTTTATTTCATTTGAAAGTAGTTGTGTATGGATGCTGACCTTCATAGAGCGGGAGCCCATAAATTTTCTTCAATGGAAAAGGGCCGGAGTGCTCGACCCCATGAATTGCTAAAAAAAACAGCGTTTCTAAAATGGATTGCTGCCTGGTTTCATATGTGACCTTCACATTTAAATCAGCATTAATGTAAATTAGGTATTTATTTAAGGATATTGCGCCAAGGTTAACATTAGTTTTAAAAGATCTATTGGCTCCCCTGGAGTCCAGAATGACCAGTGACAGCAATTTTAGAAGTGACTTTCTCTCTGACAGCAACCTGGGAAGATTATGTAAAAATGGCGGGAAAATAATTGTATTCAAAGGAAGAGTGCCAAAAATACAGGTAATTATTCTTAAGGAGTGAGGGAGCTCATAATAGTAAGCGACACCAATTTTACTTCTGACAGCAACCTGAACTTGATAGCAAAATGGTGTGACTTATTTTTGTTCATGTCATATCATTAAGATAATGAGTGTGAATCAACAGATGAATAAAACAGATAATCATTTGAAAATAATTATAAGAGAAACTCGCAATATAAAGTTATACATTTTGCGTGGTAAATTCTGCTATTGCTCACTCCATTCAGATGAGTATTCGTCATTTGCTCCATTTTGTTTATAGGTGTCTCATCACTTACTTCATCATCATTACTGAGCGAATCTGGTATCGAGTTCCCGGCATACCAGCCTGGCTCCAATATATCATCAACAAATTGCCACCCATAATCCTTTGAATTAAAACCACTTGTGGGATTATTTCCATGTGCTTTTTTACACAGCATTGCAACAAACTGTGCCCGCTTGATATGATTTCCAAGAGACTTTGCACATGGAGGAAGAGAGACACATTATTGATTTCTTTAAATTGGCAGGTGACTTTTCCCTCTTTCCACTACTAACACGCATAAGCATAAAAGATTTATATCTTGCCTCGTTGATATCTAGTGTGTTGTAGCCGTACAATGAACATACAAATGACGTAATTGCTGGAGCATCCACCTCATCAGATGTGAATGATCTGGAGGTTTTGAGATGGCAAGCATCTATCTGCATCTCCAGTAAAGCAAAAAGGGTGTGACTTCACCTTGGGTAAAAAACATGAGGTGAAGTCACACCTTGTTAGCGCATGTAGTATAATTAGTGCATTAATAATATGTGTGAATTAGTATGTATAATTAGTGTGAATCCAAGCTGCTTCTCATCGAGAACACAAGCGATGTGAGATACATCAATATAACGTCTGCTGTTGCCAGACCCATAGTCCATAATGACGGCTTGTCCTTCTGACCTTCCAACTAGCCCAAGTAAAACCACAAGGACACCTGGCCAGTGTACGTAGATCGAGCTAGAACATTTGCAGTCACAGCTTTTACATGGAAGGTGAGTGTTTCTGCATCCTCGTGTTGACCCTGAAGAAAAATCGGTTGTGTCGTCTCCAGGATAGTATTATGTGAATTGACTTTGTATTCAAAACACTTCCCACCATAAGATACAAACACCGCTTTAGTATGTAGGATTGACCCATACTTCTGGTTCTCCCACTCATCCATCACAAAACGCATCCATGCCCCATTTTTACGTTCCAGTTTGACGTTGCTATTGATTAGGTCCAGTAATGAAAAATGCAGCGGCAGTGTGTGAGCGACGCAGCTTTCTCTCGCAGTCTTTTATTGATGGAGAGATGTACTTATCAAATACCATGTGAATACTGTCTCCTTGACTTGAGCACACTCTTTTCAACAGATCACATGCCATTGTTGCATATGTTGATTTACTGTGAGGTAAAACGTTTCATGGCGGCAGGTACCACCATCAAAAACTGTTGCAATGATGGTGGGAAGAATGTTTTTTATAACGCTTTGTTTGGTTTCTAATGTTTTTTGTGAGAACGTTTTAACCTTGGCGCAATATCCTTAAATAAAAATCTGAAATTGCATAACAATAATGCTGATTTAGATGTGGAGGTCAAACATAAAACCCGGGAAAATCCATTTTAGGGATGCTGTTTTTTTTATCAATTCAATGGGTCAGAGCAGGACCAAATCTACATCAATTGTTCAGCTATTTGAGTTCGGGGTACCATAGCACAAAAAAAACAGTGTGCTATGTGTCTACCACAACATGTCACGAAATAACAAATTTTGAAGACATAATCGGCCATTTTGTTCAGGATAAAATCAAGGCTAAGTCAACCATTTTTGTCCTATGGAACCCCAAACTCAAGTAGCTGAATTTTTTTCTTAAATTACTTAGTCTTGGTTTTGTTCTTCAATTCATTGTTCTTCAATCCATGGCGTCGAGCACTTTGACCCTTTTTCCTTGAATGAGGCTTCTGGGCTCCCGGTCTATTAGGATAATATTGGAATCAGCTGGTTTAATATACATGACGATTGATCTAAGTAATGATCCATGAATGAAAGATTAATATGTTACTGCCATATTCGTTGAGCAAATTATATATCATAATTTCTTTTTTTTTAGAAGTGGATCATTTCCACTTAAATGTAGTTTTGTGATAGGTATATTGAATTAAATTGATATAGTGTTTTTAATTGATTTAACATTATAATTCACTTTGCATCACCTTAACATTCAGAAAAATGGTAAATCTCCCTACACATATTGTGTACAGACCCTTTCATGTGAATGATTTTCACCCACTTGAAGTTGTTGGTCGCGGTAGCTAGCCGCCACTTCAAGTTGATGTGAAATTAAATTATATAACTTAATATATAATTTAGTTTAAATAATATCTTTTTTAATAATAAAAAAATGTAAAATATATCTTTTTTCAATTTGACATTAATGTCATTGATTTTCAAATAATTATTAAATTATTATTTTTGAAAATTAACTTAATTTGTTTTAATAGTTTACAGAGTGATAAAAGAGATTTGCACACGTGCAGCACTTTATAATCGTGGGTGTGTGTCGATTTGACGTGTGCGGTATTGTTGCCGTGTTCCAAGGTGGTGTTCCTATTCGTATTCGTACATATGCGAGCGTAGCTTAACCCTTTAACCGCCAAATTATTCAATCTGAATTTTCACCCACTTGAAGTTGTGTCTCGCTAACGCGATCCACAACTTCAAGTGGGTGAAAATTATTCAGATTTGACAAAATGGAGGTCAACTGTTTTTAAATATTGCTGTTTGATGTCACATTCAATCTTTAACGTGTTCAAAATGTGATACATAATGTGTTAATAAAAAATGAAAACCCGAATATATGCGGCACCGGCGGTTAAAGGGTTAAGACGATATATGGCTAACGATAAGTACGTAATAATGACAACCCGGCATAATGTTTTATTTCGAGTAAAAAAATGAATTGAGTTTAGTGAACTATATATTGGTATGTCTATATTTACAGATACGCCTATCGGATGCTCTGTAAAAAAACAGTTTTAATCCACTTAAATTATATTTTTAAATATACAGTTTCTGTATTAAACAGAACGGATTCAATATGAAAACACATATTTCGAGATCTCAATAATAATCATTTTTATGGCTTCTGTATTTGACGTTTGAAAATGATTTTGAAATGAACCGTGTGATGCACCGTAAATGCTCTATAACTATATAGTAGTATGTGTAATAACATATATATGGCTTAGAGGTAAAGTGATCAAAGTCCGCATTTTCTCATTTTCCTATAGAAAGCTTCAAAGTTAGGGGAATTTTTGCATTGTTTTTTTTAATTTTCTTTCCTACCGGCAAATTTTTAGTTCTCAATGTCGTAGAACCCATTTATGGCAATTTTTATTTCATTTTGATCTATTAATAATTTTTTGAAATTTAGAAATATACATTTATTTTTAAATGTCACAAACTAGTATAGAAACTGTCTAGTGTCTAATCATCTTGCTCCAGTAAAAAAAATGGTTATGATTGGCATGACACAAACTTATCCACATAAGGGGTGTTTAATAACATTTCAGCAGCCTTTTTCCGTATATCTCAGAGGTAATCTGATCCAAGTCAAAATGTCCCTATATAAACTGATGGACACAAATATCTAGTGTTCGTTGTTAATGCCACGTTCACTGGAATTGGAAAGGTGTGTTGCCGTAGAGAACAATGCATAATCATGATAAGACTTCGAGGCTGACGTGCATACCCGTCATACACAATACGTTGAATCAATGTTGGCCAACGTTAAACCTACATTGATTCAACGTGATGTGTCTGCTGGAAAGGCTGTTTACCTCTACAGAGTAAAATGGAGGCAAAACTGTTTTTAAACGTCACCAGGTAAGTTAGTCTTTGTTCGATCTTGAGTGTTATCATTGCTGAAGTAGGGCCTAAATAGTCTATTTTTTTCATCGGTGTGTGATATTTATTATCTGGTTAACATGCACGAGTGCATATGGTAGCTCAATTATTGTTCTGTGTTTTCACTCACTTGAAACTAAAAATTGTCTATTAAACGAAATAACATGCACCACAACAATTTATTTTATTTTATTTAATTAGTAACACGGTGAAATCGAGCCTCTTGTTGCAGCACACAAAGGACTGGAGGGCCATTTGTCGTGACAGCCGCCGCTTCAGATTAATCAACACAATCGGCTTACAGAGAAACCCATTTTCTCTGGCTCTGTCTTTGTTATGGGTTTCTAAGGATGTTTTTTACTGCTACATGACAGGGGACTGCTCACTTAATGGCCAACCAGACCCGGGGGAGATTCTGAGACATGACCACGTAAACCAAATAAACGGTGAACTGGCCGGTAATTTACAAAACAACTAGTATTAGACGCTGGTTACATGTTGGGCAAACAAAATATTTTAGTTCAATACTTGATCCAAGTTTATTCCTGCTAGGTTATAGTCACGAAGACCTTACCGGGTGCGGCATACAGAATCACAGAGTCTGATATAAAAATTTACACCGACAGTCCTTCAAATGTATCAAATCTTATATCTAGGAGTCTCAAATTACCGTGTATCTGCAGAAAGGATGTGAGATGAATATTTTATCTGCAGACGCGTCCACATTGTTGTGTAATATTTCCACAGTGTGATTATATCCATGTAAGCAATCATTTCCGCCGTCTCTGAGTTGAATTTCCAACGTCTATTTCTCCAACTATTTGATATATATTTGAACTTTATTCTTTTTTAATACCAAAGGTTAGGAACCGAAATATTCTCCAGTGGAAAACCAAAAAAAAGGCAGCATCTGCTTTCTCCACAATTAAGTAAGCAGATAGGCCTGCATGCCTTTTGGCTTTGCAGAACAGTATTATTCAATGACTTATATTGTGGAAATGTCACGAAATAAGCCTTAACAATATTATTTATACCTGAAAAGCCTACAGACGGCAAATTCTGACGTATAAAGACGGTCCTCGCGCTGAAAGGGTTAAATGGCATCAGACCAGGGCCTTTGTATGGCTTGTAAAGATAGTATTTACTCTGTTTGCTAGAATTCCAATTCCCTGTTCAAACAGCCAAGTAATTTTGCTTCCGACAGATGTAGGGTTTCCCTTATGGCCACAAACTCGCTTAAGGGATTTTTACATGACTAAAATAGATTTATAAGCTACGATGGATTCCACAAGTTTTGGACTACCACACCCGTCCTATTACGTTGACCCAAACCTGCTAAATGCTACACCGAAGAAACTCAAATCAAATATTTTTTTTTTGTGTGTGTTTTTCATTTGATATTTGCATGTTCAATCCACTATATTAGCATGATAATTTAAACGAGCTGTTTCGAGTTTCATTTGAATAGTTAGTCCAGTTGATTCTTTCAAATAGTGTTATGAGATGCATAACAGAATGAACGAACGTACACATGAATGGGGTTTTATGCCACCTGTGTGTGCACATATAGGCTAAACTGGGCCAAGAGAACCTCCTGAGGATGGTGAGATGAATGAGATTAGGCCTACAATGACCTCCAGTTATATATAGGATTCCAAATTCGAGCCATAGCGGTTTGACTGGCTTTGCTATTGGTCTACGGCTATTATAAATAATTTACTTTTTCAGTGCGGGGATCGACTTTAGGCGTCAGAATCTGACGTCTGTATGCGTCAGATTCTGACGTATTTCCCCGCACTGAAATGGCTAACACACGGATAATCACTTTTCTCAGAATTTGTATCAACTGTTGAGAATAAATAAACATCCTGGCTATACACCTTTTCTTTGAGCAAGACAACTGTTGGTGTAGGTATCTTACTTGGCAGATTTGATTATTTGATGAGATTTACCATGCTTAGCTGATTTATTTATTTCGTTTCATATCTACACAATGTTACAACAGTATTAATTAAGAATTACATCAACATCTAAATGTAGTTTAATTGTAATATTAATCTTAATCTCTTGAACGAAAAACAATTGAAGTGTAATTAAAGATGATGCAACCCATAGAAAATCCGACCATAAAGCCAAGCTCTGCGAATTAAGTGTATATCTTTGTAATTGATCAATCCCAGACCGGTTCAGTCTGACTACAATCACTTATTAGCCTCATGTCGTCCTGGCAGACCATTAGTAGTGTTTGTGAGCCTTCAAATAGAGGCCGATGTGTTCCCGAATTGGATACAAGTGCCAAATTTGGCACACATATATTTTAGGATATAATAAATACCTTGTCAACGTCCCCCAAAAGAAATTTCCACCAGAATGCTGTTTTTCGAGCTATTCCAATATGGCCGCCATATACAATCGATGCTCCTCTCCCACTTGTCATCTTATTGAAAATTAATGATAATTTGCTAAATGTATCGATGCGTGTATATCATACTTGAACACGAAAATCTGATAATCACTATCTCTTTCGGCTTTTATTTTAACTCTTGATATGTACCGGTACACTGGACCTTAAATAGTTACGTAGTATCACTACTTGTCATTATATTCGGCGTTGGACCAACATTGTATGAATGATATACACATGTTTTGTGTTTGCAGGGATGGCAGCAGCCAGAGGAAACACGCTACGTGTTGAAAAGTTTTGCTTGTTTTTCAGTGCTGCTAGTTTTTCACGTCAAGAACATCTCGATCATCATGCATGTAATTCACTATAAGCTTGTGTCTGTCTGATTTCTTCATTGTTTTGATAAGGTTCTGGGGGGTGGACAGTGTCATGATTGAAAACGTCTTGAAACGAACATGTTCAGACATAAAATTTACGCCTCTTTACAGCTTCACATAATTATATTTATCTGCTCCAACATTAACCAAACATAGGCTGTATGTATCGTGTTCGCTGGATCGACCAACCTCAACCTGACGTCCGTCAATTTCAGTTTAAGTGAAACGTCCCGAGTATATTGAAAATGAGGGCGGCATCCTTGGTGTATTGGTACAACCGCCGGGTGTTCACATCTAATTCTCGAAACTTCGTTTTTTATTCGTCCACATTAAATCGTTTGTTTTTTCATTCATTCATTCATTCATTCATTCATTCATTCATTCATTCATTCATTCATTCATTCATTCATTCATTCATTCATTCATTCATTCATTCATTCGTTCGTTCGTTCGTTCGTTCGTTCGTTCGTTCGTTCGTTCGTTCGTTCTTTCTTTCGTTTGTTCGTTCGTTCGTTCGTTCGTTCGTTCGTTCGTTCGCTCGTTCGTTCGTTCGTTCGTTCGTTCGTTCGTTCGTTCGTTCGTTCGTTCGTTCGTTCGTTCGTTCGTTCGTTCGTTAATTCATTTTCTGACGGTCACACAGCTGGAGGGTCACTTTAAAATCCATCTATAAAACGAGCCGTTTAACACACATTCACCAGGTGTCTCTCACCAATTAATAATCAATATTTCGTAAGCCGTCCAAGACCAAAAGGACTATTATTGTTATTGCAAAGGTGTGTATTAAAGTCAGCATTATACCATAACACAAAACGTAAACACAAAACATTAATTTTGTATAACATTCATACAGCGTGGCCAAACGTCTTCGACGTTAGTCCAGCATTGTGTGGATGCTATACATTTATTTTTGTTTACTGGGTGGATAACAGAAAGGTTTGTTTTTAAACTTGAACTGTCAGACCAGTACATTAATTGATCCCAGGCTAGACTATCAGCTTTAATACAGCATTCATTGTGAGTGACACGGTGTCAAATACCGCTCAATACCGGCCACAGAGCTGGCTACAGAGCCGATATTAGCTTTCATAACCGACCGCGGCAGCAGGTGGAATTCTGGATCAGTAATCCCTGCCATCTGACTACCTGATCCCGAGCTGCTGGGATGGACAGCCAAGCGCTGGCTCTATTCTGGCAAAAACATTGGCCTAACATCAAACCGACGTCGGATGAGCGCCTCGCAGACTCCACCTTACAACCGACGTATTTTTTTCTTTCTGGTGCAACTCCATTAACGCGGGTCGTGTGGATACCATCTTCCCACGCAATGCCCGCTGCTCCTGACGTCGGGAAGGTCGGGAGCAGCGGGCCTTGCGTGGGACGATGTGTGGATACATTCCGTCGCACAAAGACATAAGGCAGCAACTGCTTATTTGTGAAGTGCGCAGTTACTGCCTTTTGATATGCAGAGCAGCATTCTCCACCTGTCGTAGTGGAAATCAAAAAACTTTGCTTCAACACTGGACGACAAATCAGATATTGGACCAAGCTAAATAAAACGTGTGTTGTTCGGAGTGATGTGTTTCTTTTTTGGTGTGTCGTATTACAGATCGATTATGGTCAGTGTAACAATAATTAATCCAGATCCTGCTGATCACGACTATTGTCGTTTTTAATCTGATTTATTAGTCGACCGAATCACTGTTATTGGGAATGAAATGTTTGTCTAAACATCAATATTTGCAAATAAGTGTGCTCGAATAAAACAACTATGAGTAATTTTCAGCCACTTTAAGTTGTGGCTCGCGGTAGCGAGACACAACTTCAAATGGGTGAAAATTTAAATAAATCAACTTAGCGGGATATGGGTTAACACTAATTAGGCCTACGTGAAAACTGCGTAATTGATTTATTCTGTCATCCTTACAACTGGTCCAAGATCGCTGAATGTCTGCATTAAATCAAATAATTGGAACAAGTACTACTACACATCACATATTCTCGGAATCTGAGAAAATGTGACATTATCAATGATTATTGCCTGTTCAAAATAGACAGCTTAGCGTTTCTAGTTCCAACGTTTGTCACCGTATCAAATCGTTGATGGACACGGGCGGAGGAAAAAGCTCAATAAAATGGATATTTTTTATCCATTAACGTGTTAAGAGGCGTCGTGAAATACAATATGCAGTTATGATCGCTAATGGAATTACATGTACATTATCCGAGCACTAATTTAATTTAATTTGACCCGCTACGCCCGACTGTGGTAATTTCAATCCTTTTTATTATCCGACTAAATCACTGTTGTTGGGAACGACGTGTTTAAACGTGATCTAGATATACGACTATTCGTTCTCAAAACAGACACAATTTATGATTAATTTTCACACACTTGAAGTTTCGGGTGGGGTAGCGAGACATAACTTCAAGTTGGTGAAAATTATATTTTTTTTAATTTACGCTTTGATGGTTAATTCATACGTGATGCCAGCGAGATAATCAGCACAGTTAATCTGATTTAATAAACGTTACACATATTGATAAACAGTTATGATATTGCTGAGTAGCGTTTGTAGATTGTATTAGAAACATAATAATTATTATTATGTGAAAATAATGGTTACCCAATGGTAGGCCTACTGGTGTGGGATGCTTGCTGTTCTCGTTCATGTATTTGCATGTATGTAATTTCGCAAGCAGGCCTGCCTTATTTTTATTGACATGAATATTCTAAATTATTCTAAAATATATAATATAAAATAAATCAACACCCACACCAAATTGTTAATCATTCTATCGTATTAGGATGCAGATGAAACTATATCAATTACGCCACACCATTAACAGATTAGTCATTTTTCTGTTTGATTGTTTTTGTTTTTGTTCTTATTTCTGTGCGGTTATTGTAAGTACGTCGTATTGCGTCAGAAATAATTATTATATTTTTTCTCTCAGATTGTTTTATGTATGATTGCCTTTAAATACAATTACAATTTTTCATCTTTCAGAGATCCAATCCTGATCTGATTTGCGTTTCTTTCTCGTCTGAAGCAGTCCAAAACCTTGGGTGATGTGGTGGCTGCTGTGCCTGCACCGGTCGTCTTTACATTTAAGATAACTGCAGCCTGTTGATAATAACAACATGGTCTTCGCCGCGTGTTTGCAAGGTAACCATTGTCAGCTGAGGCAGTTTGGTGATTAGAAGCCATCTTTCCCAACACTTATATAACACTTGTACAACGTTGCACCAACGTTGGGCCGACATTGTACAAATGTTATACAAAAAGCTTCGTGTTTGTTGGGTTTGCATGGTTACAAGGTATAATGCGGGCTTGTCTTGTCTTGTCTTGTCTTGTCTTGTCTTGTCTTGTCTTGTCTTGTCTTGTCTTGTCTTGTCTTATAGTCACTGTGACCACTGATTTGTCAAATTAGATTATTAAATGTGTAATTTGGAGCACCATATGAGAGCCGTTACCGACTTGAACATGTTCTAGATCTACACAGACATCCACATGTATTTCATACCCTTGGACACCCCCGAACCTGTGACCAAAACCACATTAATTTCGTAGTGTTATGATACGCGGTTTTAATTTTTGCATTCTCACAAAACAGTTCGGAGCATCCTTTGGTACATGAATCTAAATTAGAGTCCGCATCCAGGGCTTTATACTTTCATCATGAATGCTACATCTAAGAGAAACTTAATATATTTGTCCACCCTGCAACTCCCCATTGGTTCCAGTTGTTCGTGTATTTCTCTCACGTCAGTTATAAAAAATAAATCAATTTTCAAAAGAAGAAAAACAGGCATAATTGTAATGCAATTGAAAAGTAATTACCCAGCAAACACGAGACATTGAACCACTGCTGGGTTGATGTTGGCCAACCGTCTACGACGTCGGCCCAACATCAACCCAACAGTGATTCAATATCTCGTGTTTGCTGGGTAGTCTTTCGGTCGTGTAATTCTCGGCGGGCGCGGCTGGAATACAAAGGGGGACTCAATCAAAGAATACGGAGTGTAATACGCTGATTCAAATTCTGGCCAACGTCAAACGATGTCATGCTCGGAGAGCGGCTTGTTCAGAAGATGGAAGACCGTAATCTAACTATGTCAGAATGAACATAAAGGCGCGGAGAGGCTGGTCAGACCAGCGAAGACGCGTCGGATAAATTCAATGTAGGCGGTCTAGGGTTGCTTAACCCTTGCAACGCTGTCATATTTTTTGTATAAACCATGGAGATCAAATGGCTTTTTTAATTTGAGATCATCAGAAATGTCCTCGTTAGCTTTTTCCAATTAATTTGAATAATTATATGTCATGTATGTTATGGGTCTACTGAAAGTTCCATTTCATTGTCGCGACTATAAGCTCAAAACACCGAAGATTTGGGCGTTGTAAAAATGTGTTATTGATTGATTGATTGATTGATTGATTGATTTATTGATTGATTGATTGATTGATTGATTGATTGATTGATTGATTGATTGATTGATTGATTGATTCATCGATTCATTCATTCATTCATTCATTCATTCATTCATTCATTCATTCATTCATTCATTCATTCATTCATTCATTCATTCATTCATTTATTCATTCATTCATTCACTCATTCATTCGTTCGTTCGTTCGTTCGTTCGTTCGTTCGTTCGTTCGTTCGTTCGTTCGTTCGTTCGTTCGTTTGTTCGTTCGTTCGTTCGTTCGCTTGTTCGTTCGTTCGTTCGCTCGTTCGTTCGCTCGTTCGTTCGCTCGTTCGTTCGTATGTTCGTTCGTTCGTTCGTTCGTTCGTTCGTTCGTTCGTTCGTTTGTTCGTTCGTTCATTCGTTCATTGAAATTAAATGAAATAAAAAAACTTCTAATGCGCCTAAATCCTCGGTGTCCCGAACTCAAAGGCGCTGCAAATCCGAATCAGCCTCGTTTTCATTGTCCGTTTGGCGTTCCAATTCGTAGATCTAGCATGCTGGAACACAGAGGATTTAAGATGAAAAAGCTTGGCCGAAATATAAAGTTTTCATTTTTTTCCGAAATTCATTATTGAATAAGAGTTACCTGTAGTGATCCCGGCTCGGGATGATTATCCCGTCGCATGAAACATATCCATGAAACATAACCGGTTTTTAAAACACACCAACACATTATTTTTTTGACCGACCACTTCATTCTAAGGCGGGAATGGAGTATTATTGTTGACCATGCAAGTAGAGACCAATTATCATGGTAGGACTATGCCATTATAATCCGAGGTGTGACCGGATTGATTATGAGGGATCCTCATTATGTTCGCATGTGTTTAAGTCTGTTAAAACCCTCGGAGTTATTCATTCCTAGGTGAGAAGAAGGCCTCGGCCTCCAGCCTCGATCTTCTTCACAGCTAACGTTAGGAATGTATAGCTCCTCGGGATTTATCCTATACATAAACAGCTGATAAACATGCTCTACTCTGATGTCGGTGTACTGGTGTAGTGGTTACCAGGTTAACGCTGCTTGTCTGAAACGTCTGAGCTCGCAGGTTGGTCTGTAGTTGTTTACAGTTATGTGAGGTAAACATGGTAAAGTAATTAACAGTGCACTGCTCATGATCTATTTTTGAATACAAACTTGTTACATTGTATATGTTGAATGCAAATGGCGGTGGTCTTCCTTTAAACATATATGCGAACGCATCCAAATGAAAAGAAATGAATGTGGTTTTAGGCCACCTTAATGGTGCACATGTAGGCTAAACTGGGTCAGAGGAACCTCCTGAGGATGGTGAGATGAATGAGACACTGCCCTCCAGACACAGAATTGCGAACGAATCCAAACGACAGCGTATGGTGTGGTGGATATGGTCTAAGTAGGTTCTCGTATGTTCCCATGTCAAACACTATCACATAAGCCTCTTTTGTACATCAACCCAACCCCACATTACAGCGCTGAATTATTGTTGCTTAAAATATGGAAAATCCAGGTATTTTTTTCACTTTGAATCATCATAATTGTCTTAGTTATAGCTCTTTCTGTTTCATTTGAATACCTATGGTATGGGTCTACGACCATTATAAATATTCTTAATAATTCTTTCATTCACATTCTGACGTATAAAGACTGTCCCCGCGCTGAAAGAATTAATGCTACTCACCTTTTATACCTGTATGCAGCGAGGCAAGCAGGATCATTTCATATTACTATGATGATGGTTGTCGTTATAGGCCTATATAAAAAAATCTAAATGTTGTTTCTTAAAACTATTTGTGCCGAGTCAATCATCCATTCTTAATTTGTTAAACTTCGGTTTATTTTTTACAATTTTCTAAAATTTGCGTAACAATAGAAAGTCAAAAGTTAAAATAATTTATCCCACTGTGCATGTCTGCAATGAATGTAATGTATTTAAGGACTACAAAAAGGATGTACTGGCCTGTACATTCGAATAAAATATAGTTGATCCATTATTACATCAGAATTATATGATTATTCCGGAAAAGTATCAAATATAAAAACGACGAATACTTTAGATGAGTCACACATTCATCAGCGCATGCCTGGCAATTCAGCATATAGATGCTTTAACCTTTACAGCGCTGAAATATTTTTGTATAAACCCTGGAGACCAAATTTTGAAGTGTTCATAGATGTCTTAGTTTGCTCTTCCTGCTGCGCTTCAATACATATCTCTTAAGTCCACGGTCATGATAATTAGTTTAATTCTTCAGACGTCGGAAACTGACATTTACAGACGTCATATTCTGACGTCATAATACGGTCCCCGCGGTGAAAGGGTCAAGGCCGACTAGAAAAGTAAGCTACTGACTTGAAGATAAAACAGTTATTTGGGGGGGGGGGGGGGGGGGTTGCATGCCGGTCAAGCCCTAATTTGTCACATTGTGGGTTTTGATCAGGCAGATTTCCCAATGGAAAGAACGGGAAATTCAGTAAACATCCCCAAGGCCATTTGCGTCTCACTTCCTACACATACAGTACCTATTATATTTCAGCAAGTCTGAAACTCAAGTTGAAATGAGAGCCTGACAAAACGTCCACTCCCAGCTGCAGATGTGTTTATCTTGATATTCCATAACCACTTTGGAAGCGATCTTACCCTCTTCCATCGCCATATCTCTTTGTGGATCCCACGCATTGCACTTAGTTGATACGTTCTGTGTCCGGCTTCTGTCCTCGTATTCATGCTAGTGTGAAACATTGGCCCGACACTAGCTCTACTATGGCCCGACCTCAGCCAATTTTGGGCCGGTGCTGAGCCTTGACGACATGTCACTCACACAGATTCTGTCCCCTCTGGCAAGGACACGGTGGGCAGCTATTCAGGATTTGTTAGGAGGTCATTTAACCTCATATCAAATCCTCCACGTCAGTTATTTCTGGCTTTTCAAAGTAATATATTCTGCTCTGCAAAGTCTAAAGACAATCACTGCTTACTAGAATAGTAAGAATAGTAATGTCCTGCCTATTAGTTGGTTTTGCATGGTAATATTCACGGAACATTTTTTCTTTTTTCCTTTTTCTTTTAAATTGTAGTTAATTTTAGAAAATAACAGCATAGTCTGCGATTCTATTATCATGTCACATCATATGTAAAATCTTGCAGATGCAGACGGCGTTTTCCCATGGTTCGCTACGAGATGCAACACCCTAGTTCACCTCAATAAATCCCAATTAAAAAACGTACCTGTTCCTAACATTTAATATTATTGATCAACATTTATTTAACAAAATAATTTTCCCCATCCCGCTTATTACATGTATTATACGTTGACAGACTTATATAGCGTTAAGTGGGAAGATGCGTACATGTATTGTTTGTATACAAGACGTTGGCTGTTAAACGTATTTCACTTCGAACTGATGTATTTTATTGTAATACGATTGAATGAAAACTTATCACTGAAAGAAAATAATTAGGCCTAGTTACATCTTTGGTGATGATTGTTTTATCTGCTGCAAATACGAGGACGATCTCAAGGAAGTCCAGTAAAGCCAGTAAACATGATAATTTCAACCAAAGCTGGCACGATCCTCTGCAATGGTAGTTAACTAGACGTCAAATTTTGACGTCTGAACTATATCCCCGCACTGAAAAAGTGAGCAAAATTTATAATGGCATGCAGACCCATAGCATAGGTATTCAAATGAATCAGAAAGAGCTAACTAAAACATTTATGATGATTTCAAATTTACAAAAAAACAAAATTTGGTCTCAATGGTTTACGCAAAAGTATGTCCTCGTTGTAAGTGTTATAACTACATCATTCGTCATTAGAAAACGTATTTGTGTCCATTTAAAATCTCATTTAACCATCACATGACATAATGTTCAATGAAATATAATAATCGTATTTTATGAAATACGGTAATTTTATTCACCAAGACATGGCATTCCGAAACGTTAAATTGATGCCGCTTTAAGGTTTCGGCCTAACGTTAAAGGGACATCGATTTAACGTCTCGTGTTCGCTGGGTAAAAACGGAATACGACGGTTTGGTTCCTCATGGCTGCCTTGAGAAGTTAGTAATAAATGCTCCGAAAATCGTTTGTACGACGTACACACGGGTCATTGTGCTCGAGGCATCATATATACACTGTAAGTTGATCAAATCCGGGGGTCAAATAAACACTTACTGATTTTAAAGATACATTATTATTTTAAAATATCGTATTCTTTGATCAATGCTCGTTTGGGGTGGCAACCGAAATTTCCTTGTCCAGTGGATTCAACAACACAACTATTTCATTCACATGTAGTTATTTTGGACTAGAATTGTACGTTGTTAATCATGTTGATCATCCTATAGTGTACTATGATTTACGTATCGTTCAAGGTGAGCAAGGTACCCCCAGTAAAGACAAAACATTTTTATAACATTTGAACAATGTCGAAGACGTTGGGCCGATGTTGTACAAATGCTATCGGAATTTTTGTGTTTGCTGGGTCACACTTGAGTGAGCAGGATGGTTCGCCGTGTTCATTATACAATTTGTTCATCATTGCTGGTCGACGTGGTTTGATGGTAGTAATACCTCGGAGTAGATGTAGGTTTGAGTGTGTTGATAAACTCGGGACAATACACTCCGGAGCATATTTGTGGAATATTCGTGATAACACATCTCAGGAAAGTAATTACTTTTCATACGTTTAATAAATTAATCATATTAGGTTTTCAGTTGACTGCAGTTTGTCAGGAAATAATACTTTTTAAGCGCATGCGTGAAAAGAAAAAAGTAGGTCGGGGGCCGTATAATCTCGTACAAGTTACGATATATCGGACGCTTCGGATTGGTGTATTCCGTTATTCATCACATTTTATTTAGTCGATATTATTCACATTTTTCTGCGATAATTTTCATATGGCAATATTGGCGTCTTGTTTCGAGAGCTAATAATAGTTAAGTTACATATGCGACGGTCAGATATATAATTCATTACCAATCTCATAGCATTATTATTTCCCATCATTTTTGTTACATAATAAACGTTGTCAATCACTATTGAATATTTTATAAATGAGTTTGATAAGGGTGGAGTAGATCGTAACCATGGTAAGGTGAATAAGATCTTAGAAATACCTATTTACGACGATCTTAACTTCATGTTGCGTAAGATCTTATCTTAATTCTTATTTTACCAGAATATACATGATAGACCACCTCATCTGATGACTATTGACGTCAGATTCTGACGTCTAAATTCGGTTCCACTCAGCAGGATTTAAAGCCGGATTTCCATATTGTCAAATCTGAAGAATTTTCGCTCACTTGAAGCTGTGCATCTTGTCAACGAGACACAACTTTATGGGCGTGCAATTCAAATTAAATAACCTGGCGGTCAAAGAGTTCTTACAATTTGATTTTGAAAAGATTTGTGTATACCTAAATATCTATGTCATGTTCAGATGTGCATACGTCGCTATAAATTGTAATAAAGACAACAAAAAAATTATAGCAATGTTTGGTTTCGTGTATGTATAATCTTGGAGAAGTAACACCGAGGATTTTTAACTCCTTGTCTATAAAATCAAATGCATCAAAGGAAGTGTTTCTACGCCACTTTGCTGTATTAAGGGATACAAAATTACAACAATATCAATTCAAAATATTATACGATATATTGATTACGAATTATTGGGTGAAGCGATTTGAGCTCTCAGAGACTGATGCCTGTACATTATGTGGAATTGAATGTGAATCATCATCACATCTATTTTGCAGCTGCCGTTACGCAGCTGATTTTTCGCGTGAAGTTGAGAAGTGGTGGTTCATGAAAACGGGGGAAATTGTGAGCATAGAAGAAGATTGTATATTTGTTTGTAATTCTAATTTTACGGATCTGCAGAATCATATTTTAATATTAGCTAAATACTGTATGTATGCAACAAGGTGCAACAATCGCATGCCATCTGTTCAAATGTTTGTAGCGAAAGTGTACAATACATTAAACATGTGTTAAAAATTGAAGAAAATATATCCAGAGAAAATTACACCATAAACAAATTTATTGATAAATGGAAAAGCCTGATTTAGATTTAAATTATATTGAATGCTAGTGGTATTGTAAGGTTGTATGTGTCATGATGTCTGTATAAATCGTGTATGCTGTGTGTTTGATCGGAAAAATAAACAATTGAAAACAAACTCAATAAGTAAAAAAATATAAACACAGGATTTTTACACGAGCGTCACTCCTAATACTACATATTTTTCCAGATAAATATAAAATCAACTGTTTGCGAGATCGGATATCGTTTATTCAAAGTAGTTGTTCTTTTCAGTTTTAGGACACGTTCATTCCAATAAAAAAATAAAGGAAACATGATTTTTATACTAACGTAGCACGCATAATTACATTTTATGGATATCAGATAGTCATTTCAGTGCACACAATGTTCAGAGGGATACGCATTAGATAAAAACATATTATTTTTAAACATAGTGACATTTTATACCCAGTAAGTAAAAAAAACAGATTGTCGATGACACAGAAGCCCATACTCTCCTGGTTTAAATTATTTATATAAATTACAAATAACAGTGATTAAGTCAATTAATTAGAGCATAAGTTAATTACTGAGGAAAGAGACACATTTATTTTGCATTGTGAATAGAAGGTCCTAATTGGGTTTTCATTTGATCAGAAGGTAATTATGAATTAAAACTTCTGAAATCCGCGAGGAATTTCTATGTAAAGGGAACGAGCTATTTCAAACAAATAAAATAAATTTGAAATCTGCTAAGGAATTAGGGAGGAGAAGCATGTCTTGTGAATTGTCGACAGACCATCGACATGCGACGAAACACAGACGACACATGATGACATAAGCTCACCTCAGGCATAAACGCAGGATCAGATAAACACATGATTTTCAAACACCATACTATAGGCCTATATATTTTAAGGAGACTAAAAACCAAATTATTTGGAAAATCAAATGGAAATGATTAGTTTTAGATGCAATAAGTGAGATATTAAAATCATTATGATCATTTTTACAGCACCTTTAATAATTATAAAATTAAAGCATAAAAAATCATAGGCGCCGGCCACATTCAAATATTTTTTACTTCACATGTCATTTCATGTTACAAGCTGACATCCACTACCAATCACTGCAGCATAGGACCACTTTCATCACCAGGGTAGATGTCAGTCTCACTTTTCAGATTTAAGGTCATTAGCTCAATTGTCTTTTCTAATACACCATTTCAACTAGTTTTGTGGGCAGTAAATCCATTTAGACCACTCTCATACAGTTTTGAGCAATATTTAACATTTGTAGCGAAGATGCTATTCAGCGATCAGATCGTTAATGTATATTTTGACAGAAATATTATATATATTAACTAATTCAATATCAATGGTGAATAATTTTCATCACTACAATAATTATGGCAATGGAAGACTTATTGACCAATTATTTTTTTCTTTTGCAAGATGGCTGCTGGCGTATAGTCAGATTTTGTATACCATGCGAGCTGGTTAATGCATTCTTTTCCTATAATAGAATATTTCAACTAATTTGGGGCTTACCGAATCCATCTTGACCTCCATACAAATTGTTGAGATTCTTATACTACACATCTTCCCTTCAAAAAACACAAATAAAACCTGGTTTGGGGGTATTTTAGCAAGAATGACACCAATTGGCTGGCAGATTATTAACAAATGACAGAAAAACACATTTATCTCTATAGCTTCAAGCCCTGTGAACTTTTATTTTCAAACATGCATGTCACATATATCATTAGACATATGAGATACAATATGCATAATGACCAGTATATAAATTTATAGTAATTCTGGATCTTTTTATTTTACAATCACCGGCGCTTTCGCCATAATTATAACGAAAATGAAGACATTCTTGTATAGCCAATAATTGCAATAACCTTGATGATGATGTCATATATCGAGTGTTAACTTTGTAAAAATTGTGTCAATATTCGAGCTGTTTTTATATTTCCAGTCGTCAACCAAATCTCGCTGTGCCTTTCGGTCAGGTAAATACGTAAATTTTACGTGTGACTACCAGCTAAAAATGTCTAGATTATTAGATATGGGGGATATGTGTATAACCAGGGAAAATATACAGTTTATATGGTAGAAGTAGCAAAATCTTCCCATGGAAATATATGAAAACCATCAAAATAATCGATCGGCTCATCCAGGGTATAAATATTGATCAAACTCTATATATTTTTTTTTCACTGGTTCATCAAAGAAAAAATATTTTGCACTAATGGACAGGGGTGATAAGTAATTAATAAGGAACAATATACAGTTTATAAGAACAAAGTAGCAAAATAAGGATTGTGCGATGAAAAAATACAGTCTCGCTGGGCCTTTCGATCAAGTAAATAATTTGAATTTTACTTGTGGATTATTAGACAGGGATGATATGTATATAACAAGGAAACATATACAGTTGATAAGATAAAAATAAAAAATATTCACGAGGAAAAAAAAACATGCAAAATTTGTGATCGTGCGTATGAAAATACAGTCTCGCTTTGACTTCCTGTCAAGTAAAAAGTATTAATTTTACCTGTGAATATCAGGTAAAATTGTCTGCATTATTAGACAGGGGTGATATGTGGGTAGTATTGAAAAATATACAGTTCATAGTGGAAAATGACAAAAATATTCAAATAAAAAAATGTGAAAAATTCAAAATAAGCGAACGTCCTAGTAAGAATATTGTGTAAAACTGTTAAACCTCAGGAAATGTGCACTGGTTACAAGAAGAAACAATTTTTAACTAGTTGACAAGGGTGGTGTGTTGGCAGTAATACAAAATATACAGTCTATAGTGGTAAATGTGTAAAATATGCAGATACGAAGACGTGGAAAACTCAAAATAATCGATCGCCTGAGTAAGAATATTGTTTAAACCTGTTGAATATGCTATTTTCCTCCCTAGTTACAAAGTGAAAAATATTTTTAATTAGTAGACGGTGGTTGTATGTGGGTAGTAAAGAAATATATATAGTTCATAGTGGAAAATGACAAAATATTCACATGAACATTATGTAAAAAAACAGCAAAATAATTGGTCGTGCGGATCAAAATACTTGCTGGGCCTTTCGATCAATTAAATAATTTAAATTTTACCTGTGAATACTAGGTAAATTTATTTGGATCATTAGACAGTGGTGATATGTGTATAACAAGATAAATATACAGTTTATAAGATAAATTTACAAAATATTCATGAGAAAAAATATCAAAACCTAAAAATATTTGATTGTGCGGATGGAAATACAGTCACGCTGTGCCTTTCGGCCAAGTAAATAGTTAAAATTTCACTTGTGAATACCGGGTAAAATTATCTGCATCATCAGACATGGGTGATATGTGAATAACAAGGGAAATATACGGTTGATTAAAAATTTGTACTCTGGATGGAGGTAAATTATCACAGGGGCTGAGAAATATTAACTCATTTGTTCAGAACTTCTAAACAACACTCAAAATGTACTATTATTATATTATTTTATTATATTATTTTTCATATGAGTGATGGAGCCATTCCAAGGTAAATTGATTCAATAGGAGAATATTTGCCCTTGCCAATCATATTATGATTTTTCTGAAGTAGACAGACTGGGTATTTTTTTACCTACTTTTGTCTATCGTCTAATGAGCAGCAACTATTTACCTGTCATTAATTACCAAAATATCAGTCATTGCCATCTTGGATTTTGGTCCATGTGCGTTATCATAAATCATAAACACAACTGGATGAGGCATACGATAAAACCTCATCATGAATAATAAAATCACTCATCTACCACTATTTCATGAAGTGTTGTGGATAATAATTACTCAGCTCTGACGCAACATAAGCCATTTTGTTTATCTTATTAGATATTGTCTTCAAATATAATTATATTTTGATATTATTTTTGATAACACTAATTACAATATTAAACTAGAAGGGAATTGTTACTTTGCAAGTAGCAACAATGTAGGGACTACGTTTTTTGGCTGGCCATTTTGATTTTCGTTAGGTTATTTTTATTATGACAGATTGATTGGAATTTTGATTTTAGTTTTTTTTAAAGCAATTTTGAATTGGAATTTTTGACTTCCGAATTTTGACTTCTTTGTTGGTTTAATGTTGTATCACGGTCTGCGACGCTGGCCAAACATTAAAACAACATTGCGTCAACGTTTCGTGTTTGATGAAATACCAACTGTTAGTTCAATGTTAATATGTAGCCTTTGAAAGTTTCTACTGTTCCTATCAAAACCCAATGTTGGTTCAATGCTGAGGAACTATCTGCGACGCTGGCCCCACAATGAAGCATTACTGGATATAGGCCTATGTATTTTTATTTATTAAATATAGAGGGTGCTCAAAGGGTTCAAGTCGGTCATGTCGCATCTGACAAAGGGCCCCTATTGACTAATCAAGATTAAAGATTCAATTCACGATTCAATCCCAGCAAATTTCCACTCATGAGGTCAATGTGAGAATGATGGTTGAGATTTTCATCAAAGTTCACCAAATTGCCAACGCCGTGGATGCTGATGCATCATCAAACCATAACAGAAACGTTTCTACGCACCACAAAGGAACATTGTTCTGCCATTGGTCATCCAGTGCTGAATTATCTTGGCCCATATGATGTTGTTCTGGCGGTGTTAGTATGAACCATGAGACTTTTGTCTCACAATTAGGCTAAATATGTCACCTGCATATTATATGCTGCCGTCACCTCACAGTTTTTCATGACAAATGCGTAGCAAACATCCCAGCCTTGATAGCATCTTCAGACGTCTTCCTTCACGAGTTGACGTCTATTTCCGACGACCATGCCGTCGTCTTTTCTCACTTCTGTACCTCGCCCAAATATTTTGTACTGTGTTTTTATTGCAGCTGAACTGCGCTGCAATTATAAGATTTAAAATCCCATTAAGTTTGAGCCATATAATTTTAAGTCGATTCCCATTACCAGACGGACATACAGATATTTTATTGATATAAAAAAAAATCATTGCTTACTTATTTGTCATAAAAATGATAGAATATATGTACATGTATATACAAGATGGTTAATTTGCTAGAATCACACGACAATTTACGGAATCATTGAAAGGAGAATAATAATATTATGCCTAGTTACATCTTTAGTGATGATTTTTTTATCTGCTGCAAATACGAGGACGATCTCAAGGAAGTCCAGTAAAGCCAGTAAACATGATAATTTCAACCAAAGCTGGAACGATACCGTGTTAAATTTTCAAGGTACTAGTCGCCGCATGACTAGATAGTGTGCAAAATGTCATCAACATTAGCCCAAAAGGAATCCACAAAATTATTTCACCCTTAAATGGGCGTGACAGTGGTATAGCACTAAGCCAAAAGAGAGTCAAGTCAATGTGTTCCCTTGGCCCTTGGAAAATGCTTCCAATATTGACAACATTTAATAATTAAAATGTTGTTGGTGAGAAAAACGGCTAGTGGATTTAACTGATATCATGCATGAATGGGAACACCACACACAACTACAGTAGGAAATTACATCTACATGTTACTAGTTGTTTGTGTATGTCTATATAATTATCAAGTAAGTGCTGGTAACCTAAGAAACATTGAAGTTTAAACTATATATTATCAAAGTACACGGTATTTTGAAAATATACACAGTCGATGATAACTGTTATTTGATATGTACACAAAAAATATAGACAACTGACACTTGCTTGCCATCTGTTTTCTGCACTGAAATCTGAGATAAATATCTACAGGGTGTTCCACCTTGTAGTCACAAAGGCACTCTGGAAAGCGTAATAAACAAATCTAAACCCCTAAACATCTGTAGTAAGTTATCAGTGGTTATATATATAAATGATAAAATACATAAGATATGGTATCAACACAGCCTACATATTTGATTAAATTCCGTATATTATGTAAATATGATATTATGACTTAGGCCTATACAATAGTTTATGAGAAAAAAAAAGTAAAATTATAATATTTTTTAGACTCGGATTTACACGACAAATCTCCTCGTTCGACGACCAGCGCAAATGCCATCTTTCGTCCTAAGATCCCCAAAACAACGTCGTTCAGACAATCCTTCCTTAACAAAGTTGTGTCCCTGTGGAACACCTTTCCACAGAATATTAGAAGCAGTCAGTTTCTGTATGTTTTTACAAGTAGTCTTCGTTGTTATTTTAATACTTCATTATGTGATTTCGATGTGAATAATATGTGTTTTTGTTCGGAGACATCTAATTGTTACACGTGTATGTGCAACCGGTCATCATTTGCCCGATAAATTGTAATTAAGCGTGTTTATTGTTATCCAGGATTGCATGGATAATACGGTACAGGTACAGTATATGTCTGTTCCTGTGGGCTCAGCCATCAAATGTTTGCAAAACTAACCATTTTACTGTTTTAGTGATGATTTTGTGAGACATATTATTGTTATGTTTTTTTTATGTTGATGGAAAATAAATAAATATGTACCATGTGCATATAGGCGACTAAATTTTAATTTGAGGTCGCGGCACAGCCCTAACATAAAACTATCCGAAAGACTTAAGCATGTTAAGTGAGATATTACAATTTCCACAAGGTCAACCTGTTTCGAACACTATCAGCGAAAGGAAGCATCGAGAAAAAATGTGTCCTATCATCTTTTGCATGCATCAACCAACATATTTCTCATATTCAACCTTATTGTATATACACCAACACCATATTTAATAAGGAAGATTTTAAGACGATATCACTAGCGGACTATTCTCATGGTCAAATGTCATCTATTTTATAATTGGATAGTAACATAAAATCAATATGCTGGAATAGTCCTAACTCCAGTCCATACCAACATCGAAATCCATCTTGCTATCCTTAGGATGTGATGGAAGCCTTTTCAAATGATGTATATATGGATTTAAATTAGTCATTTCTTACAATTTAATTTCGCAAATTAATATTGAACGATCAACCCAGGAATATTCCCCATGGGAAAGGTTAAAAAAAAAAAAATAATAATTAGATATATTAAAATGTGATTAATTATACTGAGACATGTACTAATCAATCGTGGCATTCTGACCCAAGTCGCGTTTATTATGAATAATTTATATAGCCTGCATGTACATGTACATATATCATGACGTGGACAACACATCTTGCCACTTGGCACCAGCTTGAAACATTAATCATGCCTTGATATATGAGTGGTGTGCATTAGCAGGTTTTACGCACATAGCATAATAACGAATTCACGCTGGTGTAGCATATACTAAGCTGTCCCAGCATTAAACCGACATTGGCTTAATTTTTCAAGTGAATTTGTAATAGATATAACTAATCAGGAAATGAAGTTAAAGGTGATCTATCACCCCTTAGATGGTATGAATAATTATGTCCTTATATGGGGTGATTGGCTATCATGTGACCATCTCAGAGGGTCATATGACAGCAAATCACCCCATATAAGGAAACACTTGTGCCCCATCTTGTGGCAACTTTGATTTATTTGTCACAAATGTATTCATGCTATATAAGGGGTGATAGATCACCTTTAAATCTACACAATATTTTTTAAATTATGCTTATTAATTGCTCCACATGACTGATGTGTTTTTGTAGGGATTGGAGTGGTTTAAATAGGTATAACGATTTGTATGGGACCCTCTACCACGACAAAAAAGATATGATCTTCCATCCATATACTATATATATACGCTGCAGTGTTCACAACATCGTATTACACGTATATGTACAGATGTTTATGTTTTATAATTATAATTTTTTTTTCATATATATTTTTATTTTGTATTTTATACATATTTCTGACTTAATGTTCCCGCTATACCAAATCATAAAAAATCGGTGATTTTATTTCAGCCTAATAATATTATCATGTGATGTAAACATGTCCATAGACTAGCACTGCAAATTTTTTAAAAATTTTGTGCTGCGCATTCACCAGTTAGGCTAGATATAGAGACGAAATTCCTGATTTCTAATTATTGCCAACCATGTCAAAAATAAGAAATACGGGAATTTTGTCTCTATATCTAGCCTAACTGGTAAGTGCGCAGCACAAAAATTAAAAAACTTTTGCAGATCTAGTCTATGGACATGTTTACATCATATGGTCATATAATAAAGCTAAAATAAAATCACCGATTTTTTTACGCTTTTAGACCTGGGCGTGTCCCTTTAATAAATATAAATTTAACTGGGGTGCGTTAACGTTACAGTTTCTGACATGTGCGTTCGTTTTTTATATGATCCATAAATTTAGTTGTGATATAATAGGTGATTGACGTTGTGCGTGTTTTACCATAAAGACACCGCAGACATCAATGCGGGTAATTTTCATTTTAGTACTTGAGTAATTATATAGGTCTTCCGCAATAGACAGTAGTCACCAGTCATCTTAACAGGTAAGACAGGATTATAAGCAACGCCATATCTTATGATAACGGCACATAATAATAAAAATCAGCGCGATTTTAATTGTGCTAATATTTTTTCTTTAGTTGTCTTACATATCAAAGTGTTCTATTATGAACAAGAATTTAGTCTTTCCAGACCTCGGCTGCTAAGAATAATAAAGTTTCTTCAAGATGTGCTATCGCCATGTGGTGAAAATTTAAATTATAATTATTGAATTAAGCGCTTTAATTGAGAGGGTGATTTGAAACTAGAGGGGGTAACTTCTGACTTAAGTTTCAGCTTACCTCTGGGGGTAACCTGAACAGTGGGGGGTAATCTGAAATTGTTACACCTAGTGCAGGAGCATGTGTAATCCCGTGGGAATTTAGTGGTTAAAATATGCCACCTATATGAAAATGTTCAGAATTGACCACAGAATAAGAAAAAGTTTAATGGAGTTCGCAAATGGGTGTCAAGACCCTCTTATCAGGCAAAATTCAAAATGGCCGCCATGAAATAATTAAAGTTATCATATCTTCACCAATAATTTAGATACAGACAAGATTATTTCACCAAACCATATGTTTTCGGTATCAAGGAATGCAATAAACAAACGATACATTCATTTGACATCAATATCATGCAAAATTTTAAATGGCCGCCATGAAATTACTAAAGTGATCATATCTTCGGTAATAATTCAGATAGAGACAGGATTATTTTACCTAACCATATGTTTTCGCTATCAAGGCATGCAATAAAACAAACAATACATTTATTCGCCATCATTATCATGCAAAATTCGAAATGGCCGCCATGAAATCACTGAGGTTAGCATGTACTCGTCAACAATTGTGTAGAGACGAGTTTCTTTCACCAAACGACATGTTTTCTGTATCAAGGGATGCGGTAGACACGCGATACCTCTAACGACATCCCTACATGTATCATAAAAAAAACCAAAATGGCCGCCATAACATCATAACAAATGTTATCATATCTTCCTCAATATTTCAAACAGAGGCTTGATTTTTTGCTACTAGGGAATACAATGGCACCGTTTTTAATTTTTTTCGCTTTAGAAATTAACGGCCGGCCCTGAAGGCTCATTCGTATCGACTGGGGCTTATAACCTGGAGGTACCAGGTTCGAATCCCGGTCGTGGTTTGTCGTCGTGGTTGTGCATATACAGAGCTCTAAACTGTTCAAAGGCCTGGAGTGTACAGTGATGCCTGTGGTACTGTGCACTATAAAGAACCCTTAAAGTCATTCGAAATAAGAGTAGGGCCTAGTCCCGGCTCCGGGTTTCCTTCTGATTGTGCCTAAAGCAACGTAAAGCAAAATTCATTCTTTAGAAATCAAGATCTTGACTGAAATACTACATCAGATAAAAAACGTTTATGCAGAATGTTATCTTGTTTCCCCCCAAAAAGCACATAAATGCATGCAACAGTGGGTTTGGTGTAGTGGTGAATGTAATAGGCCTGTCTCCCACTCTGGTATGGTGGTTTAAAAATGCTCCCCCCTTCACAAACTTAAGAATTCAGTATTTTGGGGGGCCTCTGTGAACGAGAAATAGTGTGCTTGCTTTCAGACTGCCAGTCGTAGGTCTAGACGATAGTACAATCAGATTCATCACACTATCCTTGGTGGGTGATCCTGATTCAGTGTAGTCTGTTAGGGGATAATGCCGCGATGTTATTATCCTATGGAATACTTGCTGTTTATAAATTTATAAACAGTTCTAAGCACACAAGAATAAAAAAATATTTATCATAATTATATTTATATTTAACAAAAATGTTATATAATTAAATAACTGATATTACATAGGTAATTATACCTCTTGTAAGTCAATATCACATTTTAAGCAAGTCATCTGTTCGTGACCCCAAGGCTAATGAATTATCACAATTAGATCATCGTAGCGATAAAAGCTCTTTAAATCTTAGACATTATTAAGGGCTGCTACAAAATTTAGTAAAGCATGACTTTTACTGGCTTTTCATGACCAAAATGTGTTGGGGGCTTGTCTCTTTGATTTTTCGGTTAAATTAAAGTCAATTCATGAGATCTTTAGAGCAAAACTCTTCACTTTCCCCTGACTTTGCCAAAATTTGTTTTAACGTAAGGTGTTTTCCTTGACAACTCAGGGTTATGATAAACAATCCTGACTTGTCAGGTTATTAAGGTGTCGTGGCAACCTCGATTAATGTCATTTCATTATTAGCTTTATAATTTAAAGTATATAATGTACTTTATTGCCTTATAAATCTACAATATTTCATTTTAATTATAGGAAGACAATAATACAATGCAGAATGGAACGATAACCTATTATTTACCTTATAACATCTTATCCAGCTCTAATTTAGTTGTGATCATATGTATTGTGGAATATAAGTTTAATCCCAGGCGGATCCAGTGGGGTGCTCAGGGTGCTCGAGCACCCCCCCCCCTAATTTCCAGAGTGGTAATGTTCTAACAATAATTTCATATACAATTAATCCACCAGTGTCCGACATGTTGGTGCCAGCCCCCTCCACACCTGAATGTATACCCCTTCCTATTTAAAGGGCTGTTGTCTGGGATGCATCATTGGCGCCATTGACAGATTAAAGACTCAGATCAGACAATGACCTGGGCAAGTGCTAGCCACATCGCCCCTATGTGGCGACAGAAGCAAAATCTTTAGAATGCAAATCTTTAAAATTGACCATTCGGAGCACCTAAAAATAGGAATTTGTTGCGACTGGTCTTCTTTTTTCTGTCCACCATTAACTAGTGGGAGATAGACACACTTCCATTATTATTTTTTTTAAAAAGAAACAGATTAAAATATATCAACTTTTTGTTAGTCTTGGCCAATAATTGAAACGTTGAGCGAGACTTGAAACAACGTCATGGGAAATAAATATGCTAAAAATGATGATAATTATCATAGACTACCTTGAAACAACGTTGTTTCAAAGTAGATATGCTAAGATTGATAGTAATTATCATAGACTACCCTACCCTATGATAATTATAACACATGCCAAAGCTGGAAGCTCAAAAAAGGCACCCTGTCCAGTGGCACATCCCCAGTAGGGCAATTTCACATAAAGGGTGCATTTAGGAAAAATTGAAACTTTACACAATTTCTTAGCAAATACTGCTAGATAGTTAAATGAAACATTTTTTATTTTAGCAAGGGTTGTATGGAGAAGCTACAGACCAAATTTCAGAAAGTTTTGTCAATTATTTCTTCATCAATCAGTGGTATTTATGTTCTTTTTAAATGAAACATTTTTTATTTTAGCAAGGGTTGTATGGAGAAGCTACAGACCAAATTTCAGAAAGTTTTGTCAATTATTTCTTCATCAATCAGTGGTATTTATGTTCTTTTTAACACATTTTGCAGTCTCATCCCCAAATTGTCTTGATAGAAGCGTTTTTCTATTACAGATATGCATCTAACACTCAAATAAAGTTTTATTTGTGGTATGGTTATTGGTCTTACGATTCAAACGACACATGTTTGACAAAAATCGAGTCACAAAATCGGATTTTATTTGTATTTATTGAGTTCAAAGTACTTTCCGTTAAAAGTTTTTTCATTTTTTCCCGCCAGTTCATCCCTGCCCAGCTTGAACTATCTACATATATATAAACATTCAATTACTATTTTTAATAGTTATGGTGGTTATATATGGTATAAAAATACTTCAAACTGATTGCTGATTCACATTAGCAAATTAATTAGAATTGCCTCTACGTATGTTAAAATTCCGTTAAAATAATGTCCCCTCCAGTACATCACTTTTCAAGACCCACGCAGGGTATTTTTCTAAGATATGTCATTATTCAAATATATCCCGCCTCTTTGGGCCTCCACGGGGATATTAATTGGAAATTCATGTTAAAAGAACAACAAATGTATACATTTTTAGATGAAAATAGTGTTAAATTATAATTGTCCCCTCCAGTACATAATATCAATATTCAGTATTCTTGATGTGATAAGACCTAATTTTGTTAATTTACTGATCTATTTTTAGTAATTATGTATTATTATATTAAGACTTGGTTAATGGCAGACACTGGACACCAACAAATTGATATTTATTAAAAATACATATGTATTTCATTTATGGATAAGTTGTAACCAAAACATATTTTGTGGGTGTTTCCTTTCTTCCTTTCTAGATCAATATTAACCTGTAAATGTAATTTCTCCACTGTTCTGACTTACAAGACCTACTAGTACAATATACATTGGTGTACTGTATATATATCAAACAAATGTGATATATATTGTCTATATGCTACCAGTACACTGCGTATTGGAGGGGACAGTTGTAATTAACACTAAAACTGTAATTACTCATGGATAGAACTTGTGGGTTTTTTCATGCTTGTCAAGCGGTTTAAGCTATATATTCCTGTACACAATCTACTAGACTACTTGAATTTTAAAATAAATGTGTTTGTAGCAGCTAGATCATTTTGCTTCACCAAACCATAATATTTTCGCTTCGGCGGCCCCACTGCTGTGGACCTTGACGATGCTGCACATGCGGGTGGGTGGATAATGTTAGCTCAGTGAACCACGATGACCCGCCTACTTTAAAATGGATTTCATAGTTTTATGTATGATTGTCATATGATATATACATATTTTCTGTTGCAAAAAATGAGTTTTTATCCCCCGGGATGGGGAATTTTAGTCGCGCCAGGATTCTGTCCAGAGTCACGTTTTCTTGTGGGCTCAAAAACTACTGGTCAATTGTTTTTTTTTAATTTTAACATCATATTCCTAGCAACATGGGGATGTGCAAGTGATTTTTCAGAGATGCTACCAAAATTCAAAATGGCCGCCAGAGGTCAACTCTAAAAAATTTTGTGGGCGCAAAACTCTAAAACTTAAAGTCAGAAATTATTCAAATTTTACTATAACATTCCCCATGATATGTAGATGTGCAGGTGACTTTTTCATCGTTTTACTGAAATTCAAAATGGCCGCCACAGATCAACTTTAATTTTTCTGGGGGCGTAAAAACCCCCAAAAAAATGTTGGTCATTTTTTTCAAATTTTAACATCACATTCCTAGCAACATGGGGATGTGCAAGTGATTTTTTGCAACCAATTTTCAAAATGGCAACCAGAGGTCAAATCCAACATGTTTTGTGGGCGCAGAAACTCTAAGACTTGAAGTCGTGAATTATTCAATTTTTACTATCACATTCCCCACGATATGGAGATGTGCAGGTGACTTTTTTAAGGTTTTACAGATATTCAAAATGGCCGCCACAGATCAACTTAAAATTTTTAGGGGGCGCAAAAACTCAAAAAAATTGTCTGGTCAATTTTTTTTTTATAATTTACATTCATAGCAACATGGGGATGTGCAAGTGATTTTTTAAAGATGCTATGAAAATTCAAAATGGCCGCTAGATGTCAACTCCAATTTTTTTGTGGGCGCAAAAACTCCAAAACTCAAAGTCGGAAATTATTCAAATTTTACTATCACATTCCCCACGATATGGAGATGTGCAAGTGATTTTTTTAGGCTTTTAATGAAATTCAAAATGGACGCCATGGATAAACTTCATATTTTTTTATGGGTGCAAAAACTGAAAAATTGAAATCAGTAATAATTCACATTGTACTACCACACTACCCACCATTTGGAAATGTGTATGTGATTGTACTGAAATTTAAAAGGGCCACCACAAATCGACTTAAATATTTGTGACCGCAAAAAGTCTAACCTAATTTATGGCGGGGGATGATATAAGACTTCAGTCCTTTTGTTTTACAATGTCTTGTTGACTTTCAAAATATGACCAGAAAAGAGAACTACAGACTATTAAATGCCCCTGTTCATGATCCACGTACCAGGAGGTGGTTTGACAGCAGGTTATATGCTATGATATAACTTTTGAGTACATCATATGCCTTATAACATGGCCCCAGGCCCAGTCCCCAGATATATAATTAGTTGGTAGCGCATAGGTTACTGGTGTACGTCCACATGAGGTAGGATGTTACAATGGTCAAGTTGGCGCAGCATTGTATGGCCTTAATTTACTATGCCTGATAGTGATCTGGCAAGCCATGCCAAATAGCCAGACAATGAATTGATATAATATAAAATGTGAGGTTTTAAGGAGGGCATCTTCTCCACAACAAGGCTAGGCAAATCGTTTGATATAGCTAGACTATAACTATAACAAATGTGATGTTTAAGAAAGTGATACCAGCATACCAGTTACATAAAATATATATGTATGCCTCGAAAAAACTTCCAAATTTATCAAGTTCAAAATGGCCAACTGGTGTTTATTATTTAACTTAACATGCTTCATATCCAGTGGCAGATAACTAGACAATAAATATAAAAGAAAATGTGAGGTTTCCGGGAGGGATTGGACTTTAAAACTTTCAACTCGAATTACATTCAAAATTGCTGACTATCTGCCATTTATTATCTACTTTAAACAATATTATGTCTGATATATCTAGCAAATATTGCCAGACAGCTAGACTATTGAATAAGAAAAAAAATGTGAGGTTTAAAGGACCATGTGAAATGCCCGGAAAAATTTCAACTCCCATCAATTTCAAAATTACCTTGATAACATCACAGTATTGGCCAATACAAATGGTTTAATTGGACCTGATTATCATTATGTCTTGCACATTGGTGCTGTTTTCAGCCAATACAGTAGCTATATTCTAAATTTGACCAGTAATGGGCCAATATAGTCGCATATTAACAACGGCTGAATACCGGATTGTAACCGCTGTTATTGCCGGTAGCATCCGGTATAAAATCTAAATTGGCCCAATGACGTCATGTTTACTTTAATATATGTGGTATCTGATAAACCAGGCCAGGTAGCTAGGTCATTATCCTAAAACAAAAAATTGAGGTTTCAGGGAGATTATGCTCTGGCAAATTGTAATTAAAATTAAAACTGGCCGATTATCGCGATATATGAAAAAAATCAACTTTAATATGTCCTGTTATGAATATGAAAACAAATATATCCCAGATTTGTAGATATAGGCCTGGGCTGGAGTAAGAGGGTGGCATTGTTATAATATGAACATGATAAATTTTTATTTGTACCATATTAAAATAGCTCACCGATAATTTCATTACCCTAGTAAAATACCTGGCGTAAAATAATGATAGGCTATAGCTGCATGCATGTAAATTTGTATTGAGTTTGAGTTATTTGTTATTTTTTAATTTATTTGTACCGTTACATGAACATACAAAATTTTTTATCCAATGATTAAAGCTCAAGAACGGCTGGAGTTATTATTATTTTTTAACCACTGTACATAAATGTGTACGGTACATCAGTATAATAAAACAGTTACACTACAACTAAGTAACTACTATAAAAAAGAAAATGTAAGATTTCAGGGGATGACAGCTGGGACCTGACAAATTTAAACTTAATCACATTCATTCTCTGCGGTTATAATGGAATAATAGTAATGTATATATGTATGTAAACTATGACTGATGATACTATTTTATCCTTCATTCATGCTTACAGGTTTTTTATTGTTGTTAAAAAAATAAGTCCTCTCCAGTACATTCAATGACATAAGCCTGAGCACAGTGATATTTTCCAAGTTATGTCACAAAAATCATAATTATTTTCCATTGATTTTCTCTTTCATGGTGCACACAATTTTATAGCTGCGGCCTGTAACCGTGATAATCCACTTGAACATGATTTTATTATAGCAAAGTTTATACAATCATGCTACTTCTCTTTGATTAGACAACAAAATGTTGCGCAATAAGAATATATATTGGAGCCAAATTAGAATATGAAATGTTAAGCAACATATCATGTTTTACTGATCTAAAGTATGCATTTATAGCACTTGTGATGTTGTTATTTCGACCGTTAAAAAAAATGTCCCCTCCAGTACGGTTTGTCATGTATATAATTGTGCAGAGGATTCCCATGAAAAAGCACAGTAAACATGCACACACTATGGCATATATAATATTCATGCCATATGTGTACATTTAGTTGATGTCAGAATACTAATTTGTTGAGTTGTTGAAATAAATGCTGTAAAATTCATACTTGAGTGTATTGCAAAATTTCATTTGTCACATTTCAAATGAATATGAAATCTATATACATGTGAAATACGGGTTCAACTCATAGTGATCTTCACTTTAGAAACACGACATTCGAAAAACAAACAAATTTTGAGGTTATGATTTTCAAATTACCTATATTATTAGCATTTTAGCAGAGACTAATGATTGTTAAAACAAATGTCCCCTCCAGTACACATAAAAACAGCATACATTTCACAAGTCAATATCTTCATTCATAGGCATAATTAAGCTCCGAAAATTTTACTGATGTTGGGTAATGACATCTCGTTGTCAAAAGTTGTGAAATTAACATACATGGAAGATTTTTATTTTTGACATGCTATGAGACTTTTTGTGTGCCCTTTACGTGAAATTGCCCAGTACTTGAATGCCCCCCTCCCCCGGCACAATACACAGTAGGCTATAGGAATCGCTTGAAACGGACAACGACTTAGACATGGACGTGCTGCACTCTCAAGCACTTGATATAAATTATATAATAAAGACCACGGGATAAAAATTATTCGCCAATTACCATGATTCTTTCACCTGTGTGATGGCGAATTCATTTTCAAGAGATATCATCTCTGAGACTCGGTCTTGAGAACAAGTGAATAAAAAGCAGGGTCGCTATTTCAATTTCCAAAATTTAATTGTTTTAACCCATTAAAGCCCACTGGCAAGTTTTTTTGCCAGTGACGTTTTTGTGTGACGTCACGATAAAAAAAAATATTTTAAAAGGCTACACGACTTGAACCCGTTGTAAACTCACTTGTCGTCTTGGTTAACTACATTTTATGCAATTGATAGTTGATACCAACGCTTAGCAACGCTCAAGTTTGTCGGAAAATAGTACTTCCAGAATGCTACTTCATCGTCGTGGAAAATACCAATAAGTAGTTTATTACATATCTTGTAGTAAGTAAGTCAATATTCATAAAGAAACTGTCAGGTGTGGTGATTTTCACCATGTAATTCTAATGCTGAAAAAAGATTTATACCTGTGCATGAAAAGACTAATAATTTACATGGCAAAAAAACTTGCCAGTGGGATAATACACGGTATTATAGTCTGTAGTAATAAACTATTATGTAAAATGATGCAACGAAATACATGATGTTTATTATGAAGACTGTCTGGTACTAAATCCCCGAGCATGCTGATATGTTAAGCACATCTCCATCCTTTTCTAATAATAATTGTTTGTCTGCTAAATGAGATTTACTAGGAAGACATTGCAATTGAAAATGTGAGTACTGGCAAGAAAATTTGCCAGTGGGCACTTATGGTGTCTTTGATTGATATGTTTATGATATATGATGAATTATATCATCTCCATGTTTGAATACGCTGCGAGGGATGAGCCAACTACTGTAAAGCAGATCAGAAAGCGAGGAAGTAGATGGTCAAATGTTAATTAAATCTCCTGGGACCGTATTTCTCTCAATGTTCCCTCACAATCTGGTTGATAGCATGCAGTGGGAGTACAACCTATATTCCCAGCAAAAGGAAATAAGCCTCGGTGTAGATAAAATGGAGGCTCTAACATTGTTAGGCATCATGCTTCTGTCTGGATACAGCCGACTATCATATAGATTTATTGGTCAGAATGAGCTGATATTCACAATTCTCTGGTCTGTGATTCTCTGAGGCAGAACAGGTTCGATGTTATCATAAGTGATCTTTATTTTAGAGATAATACTAATTTGTTAGGTGACAGATAGGCCTACTACAAGGTTCGACCGGTACTTCAAGAGTTGACTGGAGTTTTCAAGCAGACAGATGTGGCTGAGGATTTCAGCATTGACGAAACCATGATACCTTATTTTGGTAAACAAGGCACAAACCAGTTCATCCGTGAGAAGCCAATAAGGCTCAGTTTCAACTTGTGGTCTCTAGAATATACATGTATCACGTAATACCGTATATTTGCGGGTCTATAAACACCCCCTAGTCTCAGTATGAAATAAAGTACATTTATGTATGATACTACTCGTGGGAGTGATTACCAGCGTTGATCACTACATCGACCATAGCGCTGATCGGTAAGCGGAGCGAGTCGCCTGGACCACGGCTACATCGACCATATCTAGGGGTACTGGGATGATTGTTAGTAGTTGTACTTGTCGCCCCCATCCGGGGAGGGTCATTAGAGATCTGTTCCATCAGTTGCATGCTATACGGCATGGTACGGAAACACTAGTCTACAGCAATTATCCGAGGGAATCTGCAGCCTCCTCGTATCTGGTCATAATCTAATCGCTGCGCGAAATGCAACGGAGTTTCAGCATTAAATTGCACAGAGAAACCCAAGTCTGGGCATGTCTGGGGGTAGATCCCCTAGACATGCGCAGAACCCCTTACTGGGCGAGCGAAGGAAAACGCTCTCAATAACCCACCATGCCCTATCACCCCCACCCCCACATCATCATCTGTACATCATTCATCTCATCAATTGACTACAACGTTTTAATCGTATTACAATGTCACTTGATAGACAATTTGTGCCGAAAAGTGACGTAAAGCAATGATTTACTAATACTACTACTGGTCACAATAAACACATTTCATTGACCCCTCTAAAGCCCACTGGCAAAAAAAATTGCCAGTCCGAGAAACCACTTTAAAAAAAAAAAAAAAATTAATTCAAATTTAGAATAGTAATACTGGTCCAATTGTAGTAATGTGTTATATTTTCGACTAGGAGGCTCTGTTTTAAAAAGTTGGGCTTTAATGGGTTAAGGCCTATTTGAAATTGTTGTATTTCTTCAGTGCAATATATAAACCTCCAGTATAGTCACTGTCACGAAATAATTCAGATACAGCTAGGACTCAACAGTTTATTTTTTATCAGAGACGAAATCAAGGATAATAATTGAAAATTGGCAGTAAAGTTGTTTTAACAATGTGGAAGAACAACTAATACTGACAAAATATCTGATATAGGCCTAGATGATGATGAACTGGAATATAACATTTGCATTAATAAATATACAGCCATAGGGGAGGGTGGCAAATTAAAAAAGGTGAAATAAAAACAAATATTTCAGGAATTTTAAGTGATCATTAGTGAACGTGGTAAGCATTTTAATAGTCCACATCTTTTTTCAATGACGTGTTTACACTTTTAATAGATGATTTTTGCATAATTAGGCCCTACTTAATTGCATAAACGGCATCCCACAAACAAGGCTGCATAATTATTATCACAATGAGGGTGACCCAACGTTTGATTAATACTATCGTTGCTCCACCGTCTGCTACGCTGGCCAAACATTACCACAACATCGGGTCGACAGCTGTTTATTTTTATCTAGCTTATTTATTATGCCTAGTAGTTCGCGCTCGCTATTAAATGAGCTAATGATCATGTTTGTGTTGTTTCCCATTGTGTGGCTGTGTTAGCTTGAATAGTTGGACTAGTGTAGACTAGGTTAACCTGTCATTAAGTTAAAACTGACATTTCAGCCGGTATCTCATATCTTCCTTTTACAGCAAAGATACCACGAAATCGCACTATTAGATGTTTATTTTTTTCAAAATTTTGCAAAGGCATGCTCCCCCCCCTTATGGATCCCTGCTGTTGAATGGTTTCTTGGAAATCTCAGCACCCCCCTTAGTTTATTTCTAGATACGCCATTGGGTTTATTGCACGACAAGTGAACGGTGAAACTTGGGTGCAAACATTACATCTCAACGTTAAACAAGCCCAAATCTTAAGTTATGTGTATATTTTCCGGGGTCGTATAGTATCCATTCTACACCCCTTAAGTCCTGGCAATGTAAACTCACAAAAAATCATTTTGACTACTCAATGATATGCACTTTAGCTGTGTTTTGTCAAATATTTTTTGTAACCTAAAAGTGTAATGACAATTAATTAAAAAAAAACTTTGCTATGATTTGACATTGCAATGACATTAACTTGCCTTTGATATGCTATTTGATACACTGTGTAGACGCTAACTCTGTAAACATGATCTGTACAAATATTGATACTCTTTTGCTATGCCCCATTGTGTTACATTACAATACTATTTTTTAGTAATGTATAACTAAATTTATAACAGTGTCTGTTCAAGGGCTGGAGAACGGACTTAGAAATACAATTATCAGGATAGTATGCTATGCCAATGTTGCTGACCTCATGTAGTCCAATTATGATACAGGTGGTTAATAACTATACACACTATATATAATGCTACTAATTTGTTAAAAATAGGTAAACATCTTAGAGGTGTAGAATATTCTTGATATCTAGAACGTGTAAGGTTGATGTCGGGAAGTGCACTATCGGTGTATATGAACAATTATGCACTCTTGTGCATCAATGTGATCATACAGAAGTGACAGTTATTATTTCAAAATACATTACATTAGAAGCGGTGTAATTCAATATGGATCTATTTGTTTTTGAGTGAGTTAAAACATTGTTCTGTCGATCACATGTGGATATGCCCTGATTGTTCAGCTAAAAAATATGTTACGTAGATGGGTGGTGTGTGCTATACATAAACAGATGCTCTACTATGTAATTACCATTACTAGTATTGAGACATTGGATAAATAGGTAATGACATAACATTTTGAAGCTATATAAAGATATACAAATAAAGGTATGATGTGTTTTATTGTATTATTGATGCCGACAACATGTGGTTAGATGAAAAAATTCAGTCTTTATCTTTATATTACACATCTTTATATGTGATAAATTCATTAGGTTCATGGCGACCAACTTGAATGATTAATTGTATTGCATTAACATTACATCGATAACATGAGATTTGGTGAAATAATATCAGGATTAATGATGAATATATGATTAGGGATTTCATGGCGGCCATTTTAAATTTTGCATGATAATAATGTGAAATAAAGTATCAGCTTTTTATTGTATTCCTTGATACCGAAAACATATGGTTTGGTAAAATAATATCGTTTTTATCCGAGTTATTAACGCAAATATGATCAATTTAGTGATTTCATGGTGGCCATTTTGAATTTGCATGATAATGATATCAAGTGAAGGTATCGTTTGTTTTATTGCATTCCTTGATAGCGAGAACATATGGTTTGGTGAAATAATCTCGTCTCTATCTCAATTATTAACGAAGATATCATCACTATGGCGATTTCATGGCGGCCATTTTGAATTTTGCATGATAACGATGTCAAATAATTGTATCGTTTGTTTTATTGCATTACTTGATACCAAAAAGATATGGTTTGGTAAAATAATCTTGTTTCTACCTCAATTATTGATGAAGATATGATAACTTTAGTGATTTTATGGCGGCCATTTTGAATTTTGCCTGGGAAGAGTGTTTTGACACTAATTTGCGAACTCCATCAAACTTTTTCTTATTCTGTAGTTTATTCTGAACATTTTGATATAGGTGGCATATTTTAACCATCAAAATCCCACGGGAATTTATTTATGAACACAAGCATCCCCACTAACCGGAATATGACGCAATCCTGCAAATAGCTATGTAGGCAGCTCATTAGTTGCCGCATTTGTAAGTGAAGAAAACAAATGGACTACATTGGAGTTCACTTCCACACTGAGGCATATGTCATAGATATTTTATTTTATTTAGATTTTGACCAATACATATATTTAAAAACAGATAAAAAAAATATACACATTATATCATTATAATATTATATATTATATACAACATTGTTCGTGCTGCGCTAGAACAGGCTTATAGAAGCCTCTGCAAGATAGGCAGCAACTATATTTATATTCATCTATGCACAAAAAGTATAAGCATTAAAGTATAAAAATATTATACATAATAATATGTCTTTCCTGCGCCAAAACAGAAATAAAATAACTACATAATATTAGTAGCAAAAAACTAGTCCGAGCTTGACGTGAACAGCATGGTTCAACGTCAGAGATTGACAGCATAGCAAAAGCTGTGGTTTTCTATGATGGTGTTCAGGGCACGCTGAGACCAAAAATTGCATGAAAAATGTGAGGGTAGCCCTATTTAGATGATAAATTCACCTATAAAGACAGGGCTTTAAGTCCCCACGTTAAGGCATTATTCTAATGAGATGTACATCTGTCATTACAGAATGATATAAACATAATTGAGCAAACAATGACGCAGTAATTCATTGCACAATCGATCGGATGCGCACCGTATTTTTGGGGCACAACTTTACGAATGGCAATGATTACAGACTCTGTATCGCACACAGAGTCTGTTATTACGGACTACAAAAAACAAACTCTGGAAAGCGTAGAAACCTATAAAATAAATACAAGTAGTATACTTTTATAACAAGAGGCCCAGGGGCCTTGACGTTTGTCAACAGCATTGCAAAAAATCAGCTATAAATGTGTCAGGGAATGTATATCTATACTCTAAGATGCATTATCATGAAAAAATGTATATCCTTTATATCGATCATTGACATTTATATTATTATGTTCGGTTCCCATAATACATTTTGCTGATTTTACACACGTTCTGAAGCACTGCACCTAATGAAATATGCTTGACAAAGAATCATTTCACAGGACTACAATGGTAATATTACAAAAGTGCAATCATTACTTGTTCTGTGACTTTTATAATGCCCCAGTTAGCAAGAAATTTTCACGAAATCTTTAATTTTCAATTTTAATTCTTCTGTCTAAAATAAGCCTAACAAGTAAATTATCAGCTTTTAATGTTTCTTACTCAGCCATGAACTATACAGTAGCCCTAATCCATCATTATCACATGTGGACGTAATACACTTTCACTGCACCCTCTTACGTAATGCCAATTATGGAAATCACAATACACACAGTAGACCTAACAATAAAGACCCATGAAGGCTTTCTCAACTCACACGATCTTTGCTGAAATGTTGCTGTAATGTTGTCAGGCCAACGTTGAGTCAGGTGCTAGTTGGATGTATCAAATGCTATGAAATGAAATAAATGGGGTTCTACACCACATTTGTACACATATAGGCTAAACTGGGTAAGGAGAACCTGAGGATTGTGAGATGAATGAGGTGTCACTGCCCTCCAGACACGAAATTGAGCCCTGTTGGTCTACGGCCGAGCACACTAACTCTCGGTCACAGAGGCTGCCCACAATATTCAATATTTACAATTGAACAGGGAGGAAACATTTTGTTTCTTTGAAACTTGAATGCCAGAGCAGGAGACGAATCCGCGATCTCTGACTTTCCTAGCAGGCACCAGGACCCCCCTCCCCCCCGCCCTTCGGTATTGTTATTACATATATACAAACACCGTTTGGTTCACCGTCAGGGTAGCTGCCCAACATTTTTCATATTTTATTCTGCACAACATATTAAATGTGCATAATATATATTGGTCATATCATTGCTATCCCTTACCTGTTATAATTGACAGGTATGTTTTTACTCTGTTTCTGCCATAATAGTGTTCCCTGTTCCACTTTGAATTTCATTTATTGCAAAAAAGGAAAAACATATATTTTCAAGTTTTATAATCCACATGCACGGCTGGTCCTCGTCTTCATCATTGACGGTTGGCCAGTAACTGGTAGAAAACAATCAACGAATGGGAAAGCGTGAATTCAACTATGAAGCTGTGTCATCAAAAAAACCACTATTGGCCCAGCTGCTTTATAGACACTTTATAGCCCTACATATTATTGCTTTGAGGCATGTTTTTAATATACATATATCCACCTCTAAAGTATGCATACTTTTAGGTGCATCCCAGCAAATACGATACGGCGAACAGTGTATCAACACTCAAAGGTTTCTAATTTCAGAAGTCTAGCCAGACCAAATATAGAGTTAATTAACTCTATGGCAAGACACGTTTAATTGTACTCCAGCGGTATTGCCTCATTGTAGTAGTCAACGCGATGCGTACAAAGTATAATCTCATAATATATTACACTGGCTATATACGCTATACTTTCCACAGAAGCTACATCGACTTAATGTTAGTTTAATATTGGGCCAGCTGTGCAGACGGTGGACTCGCATTAAACCAGGGATAACTGGATATTTAGTTTATTGTTGTGCCGCCCTCTACATTGTTTACCCAGCATTAAATGAACATCATTTATTAATAATATTACTATTTGTAAATTCAATTTAAAATAAAGTTATGGCTTTGGTACCACACACTTTAGTAACTTCTAATTAGATCCCTTTTTTTTCATTTTTGTAATCAGCAGCTGCTATTGCTAGCAGAGCCGTTGCCTGGCTAAAGCCACCTGAAAGTGTCAGGGACTGGTTCAGGGCTAACCGCAACAGGTAGTGTTAATCGAACTTGAGAAAAAGACGACCCACAGAGAGACCGCCACTCCCCCCCCCCCCCCGTCCAATCCGCACCAGACCACCACGGTCCCCAAGTCGGCAAAATGTTGATAATCATGCAGATGAGATTGTGAGACAGTACATAGCAGAAGAAGACAAGAAGACATGATAGGACAGCACTTCGACCCAGCACACCCCATTAGACCACTGCAAGCAGCTATCCACAGAATAGGATGGGGCACAGCCACCACGCCCCCCCCCGCCACCCCCTCGGCGAAACCATCCTTCCACAACTCATTTAAATCTTTGTGCATCCTGTTGTATCTCATTTGGTTCATTCTGTTTTCCAGCTGCTCAGAAGATTGACTCTGTTCTTTTGCTCTCATATTTGTACAGTAATAAAACCTGTCAAGAGATCCCAGGCCAAGTTTTAATTACATAAAAATTACACTGAAATGTTCTAATATCTTAATTTGCTGTTCCATTAGCGTGATATTTAGGCCTTTATTACAATGTGATGTTGAATATCAGCTTCCATCGATAGGGTCCATAATACAAGAACATAAATTAGGTCTACTATTTGTGTTTTTAGCATAGACTTAGGTTAAAATATACGTTCAGTTTAACTTGAATACAGCCCAAACATAGGGACGCAGACGGTTAATATACGGCAATATAAATAGTTAAAATTATATGTATGAGATTGGCACTATTACATATTCAGTGCCCGAATTATAAATTCGAAAAAGGGGGCCAAGGGGCCCATGATATTTTTCGGAGGGGGGGGGGGGCATTGGCCTTAGACGATGGGGCATGTGACCCATTATTATTCCAAAAGGGGGGCATTTTCCCAACAACAAATAAAACACTTAAGGGTCATTCATATCACCTCATATTCCATATTAAACGTTCACCAGGTGTTCATGCTGATAGAAATATCAAAGATTCATATTGGCGGTTATGCTATTATTAAAACCGGAAGAAGAAACAATGGTTTAACATTCAGCGTTTGCAAGTAGGCCCAATCGACTTCACGTCACCACGCACTCACATGAGTTAATATCACTTGTGTCAATCAATTGCGTCAACAATATCGAGTGTTATTGGAGTCGATCACATAGCTTGAGTGCTACTCATTGTCTTCCTCGGGTGCTGTCGGATCTCTTCTTTGGGCAGTGTCATCAACTTCCTCTGTTGTTGCCGCTAGGCATACACCTATTCACCTTAAACCGCTAAGCGCGACTGTAGTCCCTTTAATCCGTTTTATTAGCCATTTAAACATCAAGATTTGTAAATTGCTTAGTCTTAAATTACAAATTAATCAAATACGAGTTGTTTTCTCTCACTTAAAGTTGTGGGTCAAGGTAGTGAGACACAACTCCAAGTGTGTAAAAATTTAAATTATTTAATTCAGCGGCTTAAGGGTTAATATATTATTATTATTAGTCACAATGAACAAATTTTCTACAATATTTGCTGTACAAAATACATTTCTAGGCCTATTATTATTCGTTATATATTGGTCCATTTTTTTTAGAATTTTTTTTGCTTTTGATTTTAATGGCACATATAGTCAAAGTCTATATAGACATCTACACCACATTCAAGGTGAAGATTTCTCTTTGAAAATACATTGATAAATGCGGATACAACAGGTGTGGCAAAGTTGTGGCGAGGTTACTTAGCCCCATGTGACGAGGTTACCAAAGCTGTGGCGAGGTTACTCAGCCTTCTGTGGCGAGGTTACCAAATCTGTGGCGAGATTACCTGTGGCGAGGTTACCTTGTGGCGAGGTTACAGTCAGGTTATAGGTGACAGTCCAATATTTCGTTGAAATCAACAACATTTCAACTACATTTTGGTTTCAGTAGCTCGTTTTCTGCCATATTTCATTTAAATTGTATTGGTAAGCATATAGGCCTATGTTTTGGATCATGGGATGCCGAACCTTGACTCTGAATACTAATACTGAAACTAATACAGCGATACACAGCTCACAATTTGACAGTGTGCGCCGTAATGGGCATTTATTGGCGCACTGCCATGTCAAAAACAGGAAATACGGGAATTTCGTCTTTATATCTAGCCTAACTGGTAAATGCAAAGCACAAAAATAAAAAAAAACTTTTGCAGTTCTATTCTATGGACAAGTTTACATTATATGGTCATATTGATAAGCCAAAATAGAATCACTGATTTTTTATGATTTTAGCCTGAGCCAGTCCCTTTAATTCAGCAGGCAGGGCCTTATCTTCAAAAATCCTATGGCCCACTAAAATTAACTTGTTGCGTCAAAAACAAAGATTTTGCTCAAAGTGTGGCGCAGCGATAGAATGATGTTGGGTCAGTTTTATTTTTTGTGGGAATCCCACAATTAGGCCTACTCTTTCTAAGTCAGGCACTGGGTATTCTTTACATCAGGCGCCAGATACACCAGATAACACTATACATTGGCCCAATGCTGATGTAATGCTGGGCCACTGTCTGCGACGCTTGGCCAATATTATTCCAATCAAAACCCTTTATGGTCTAATTACTATATTTAATCATTAACTTATATTTTGTCTGAACACTTCTTAAAGACGAAAGTAGGCCTACCTAACCTAGGGACCCCAAACGTTCACAAGGACTGGTGTACAGAAATGTCAACCGTTTCTCACACACAGCACCCCTATTTCCCCTAAATAGGACACAAACTCAGGCAAAATAAACTTAATAAATAAAAATGTATAGTTCACCATACTTTGTCCCCTTTTCATGTCAGATGGTCGTAATGAAAGGGTTAACTTACCACATGATCGAGCATTGCAATAAATTACATTATTCGGTAATTTTTCACACCAGAAGTGTATAAATTATATCAATGTGCAATGCCTTTTACCGCAGAGTCCAAAAATCTAATTTTAATAATACAAAATTGGCAATTTTTAGAGATAAATATCTTAGCCAAGACCTAATTGTTATATTGAGTAACATAACAAGGTTGTGTAAAGTGAGGCAGAGAAGGGTGTGGGAAGGTGGCTAGCCCTCCCGCGACAGACTGCTGGCATTCATGAACATCTACCCAGCTATTACGAGGCATTGACCCAATGTTGTTTTAATGTTGTGCCGATGTCGAAGACGGTGGGCCAGCATTAGAACAACATTGGGTCAATGCCTCGTGTCTGGTGGGTTGCGGTCACAGCTGATCAGCAAACTCGAGTCATTGACACAATGTTAGCCTGATAGTGGCATACTGTTTACAACACTGGGCCGGTATTAGCCCAGCATTGGCATACCAGTATATAGGCCTTAACAAGATAAACGTTCAGACGTTGCTAGCTTACTGCTGGCCCATCGTCTACGACCATGGCTCAGCTGTAAAACAGCATTGGCTAAAGGTCTCATTTTTGCAGGGAACACCGGCAACTCAATACCCTGACACAATGTTGGTTCAATGTTGGAAGAGTGTCATAGATGAGGGCACAACATTTGACCGACATTGGGTCAGTGCAAGCCAAAAGGAGGCAGTGACATCACCGGAAAGGAAGTATATACTTCATTTACAAGTGAACAAATACGGCCTTTTGGCAGTGCTATGGCAGGAAGAGACGGGACGCCACTTAAAAAGAAGTAAATGCCTAGTATATCAGGGAGCAGATATTGCCTTCTGACATTGCACAGACAGAGCAGATAGTAACGGAAGTTAACGACAGACGTTTGTGCGTAAAACCAGCTTGAAAGTTTGTCGAGTCGACAAACTAATAAGCTAGATTAATTGTCATGCTTTTTACATATACATCCCTATGTAAAAATGAAATGAATCGGGATTTAGGCCACTTTTGTGCACATACAGGCTAAATTGGGCCAGGAGAACTTCCTGAGGAATGTGAGATGAGTGAGATGACACTGCCCTCCAGACACAGGATTCGAAATTCAAACCCTGGAGGTCTGAGACCAAGCACGCTACCTCTCGGACACGGAGGCTCTCCACAATACTGAGTTTTACGAGTGGACGGGGAGAAACATTTTTGTTTCTTTCAAACCGTCGAGACCGGGAAACGAGCCCCGAACTCCGTGAAAGGCAGCGGTGGTATTACCACTACCCTAGGGCCCCCGCACTACATCCCTATATATAAATATTACGATTAGTCTAAAAAACATCGGTTGACGTCAACTCGTAAAGCCGTCGCGCTTCCGAAACACAATATATACATAATAATAAAAGTCGGTCATGGTGGTTCATCGACTGCAAACACCTCCGTGAGCATCAGAACCATCCGTCAGCCTTGCTGTCGAGTTTTTGGAAAAAGTCGGTCCAGTTTTTGGAAGCGTAGCGAAAAGCTTCCCCCCATCAACTCAGCCAGTAAAGGTTGTGGTAATGACAATGTAGAGCATATGTTTCTCAGACCAAGTAATACCGTACATCACACCCAGAGCAGCAGCAGATAATACCCCATGTACAACGATTGTTGATATCGAAATCAATTAAATGTGACTTATACAAAACACCCAGCTGTCTTTTAAATGAGCTTAAACTATCTGACATGCGAATATGTTGTTGAAGCTTGTTCCATAGACGAACTAATCTGTTAAAGTTTATATATTGCGCTTGTACAGTTTTTGTCATGTTTAAATGAAATAATGTTCCTTTGCTGGCAGACCGTCTGCTGGTATTTGACTGTACAGATTGTAGGTATGTATTAATGTTAATATCAATTTCACCATGTAGACATTTAAATGGGAAACACAGATTTAGAATCCCTCTGCGGTAACACAGTGGCAGTATACCTAAAGTTAGACATCTATCCCTGTACCGTATGAGACATCAGATGAATATTCATTTAAAATACGTTTTGTAACATGATGTTGAACTGTTTCAATGCATAAATTCATTTACCTGGTACGGAGACCACAAAGGTGTACACTATTCAAGTAAGCTTCTAACATTAGAAAGATACAACTGCAATTTTATTGCCACAGGGGCATTAAATTCCAAAGTACAATTGACCAAACCCGACATACATTGAGCCTTTGAGACCATTTTTAAGATGTGATTTTTAGAAGTCATACTGGTAGTCAATGTGACTCCTAAGTCAATCATGGAATCAACCCTTGTTAGTGACTGACCGTCTACATAATATTCAAATTTTGTATAACAATGTGCTTTAGAAATTGACATACATTCTACATTAAAATACATTTTCCAACGTCTCGTCCAAATCTCTAACAATTTTGGATCATTCTGTAATACCTCAGAATCAACAGTGGATTTTATGGTTCTAAATATTTTAACATGATGATACAGTAGAAGAACATCCATAAGATATGTCGTTTACATACAGTATAAATAGAAGTGGTCCCAAGATAGAACCTTGTGGTACATCAGATGTGACGGGCAAGTTTTCGACTGTTTGCCTTCAAAAATAACAGATTGGCTTCTTTCTACCAGGTAGTCAGTAAACCAGTTTAAAAGTTTGTTGTTGAAACCAAACGTCTTAAGCTTATGCAATATAAGATAATGTGGTACTTTGTCGAATGCTTTAGAAAAATCTAAAGATATGATATAATTCTGTATACCATTGTCAAGATCATTGCCAATTATGTTATAATTACTTATTAGCTGAGACTGTACTGATCGTGTTCTCATGAAACCATGTTGATTTGGTGAAATTAGAGGATTCACAATTGGATATACCTTATCAAAAACTAATCGCTCTAATATCTTGCCAGCACTGTTTAATAGCGATAACGGTCTATTGTTATTGACCTAGTTTGTGCTCCCATTTTTAAAAATTGATTTGATATGTGCATGCTCCCATTCAGATGGAAATAAGCCTATCGATAGACTGAGATTATACAAAGCATTTTGTGATGGTGCTAATTCCACGTCAAAACTCAGACAAAACCCTAAGTGGAATACTGTCAAGACTCAAAGATTTATTCACGTCTAAATTCACTAAAACATGTATGACATCTTCAACTGTAAATGATAGAGTAGAAAGACGTGTGTCTAGGATTTCAGAAATGGTGGGTGATTCCGCGTTTTCGTCCATTTTCAGAGAGAAAACTGAATTGAAAAATGAATTAAAGATAGTTGCCTACTTGCTAAATATTTTATACTGCAGTTTCAATGGTGGGCTGGTGTTGCAGACGGTGTCCTAGTATATGTTGGGTGTTTGCTATGAGCAGCTGGAACCTTTTATGTGTTACATTTCATACGCAAATATATGTTGCTAATGTTTCAGTCATACTACATTATCACCGTAACTCATTTATATCATTTAAGTCATGTATATTCCGATTCACCCGGGAAATGACACTGTGAATAGCTCTACCAATGTTGCTTAAAGGCTTACACACACCGCAAGGACTGTCCATGATTGCTTAAGACACATCAGTAATCATAAACAATCGGTGCGGTGTGGCCACTCACACGACTACGATTTCGTCAATTTCAGTTGCGTCAGAATCTGTCGGCAAGACTGAACATGTTCAGTTTCAGTTGTGGCCCATCTTAATCGTCGTAGATGATCGTTGGGGTGTGGCATGTCCTGCGACGCGATCGTAATATATCAGTATTGCTTCCGGAACACACACCAGGGGGCCTATACGGTCACCACTATAGGATCGCCGCTATAGCTTACGACGCCAAGTAGAATACAGTTTGTCTGATGTGACGTCGTAGAAACCTGCCATGACGATAGCGTTTTAAGCAAATGGCGGAGAGTCTTTGCGGTGTGTGGGAGCCTTAAAGATGATACCTCCAGACCATCTGGATTCGCTAAATATAAGTCTGGACAACAATACTCCACAGGGAAAAAAAAACTAATATAATATTCCAATTCAAGGTACACCATCGCTTTTGCCAAACTAGTTATCTTTAAAGTACATACAGTTTTGCTATATGCATAGGTACACAAATAAAAAACAAATCAGTAAGCACGATACACTAAAAAACTGTTGTTTTAACGTTGTCCCAACATCTTCGACGTTGACCCAACATTAAAACAACATTGGATCAATGTATTGTGCTTGCTGGGAATAATCAAACATTGGTGTCCGTTCATGGTAGCAATTTTCCATTGGCTCACGGACAGTTGCTTCCGCAGGTTGGTTTTATGAATATTATATGAGACCCAACTAATTTGCTGATAAAATATCAAGTAATATGCTGCTAGCTACATCTGGTGAGTAAAAAATTAAATTTCTCAGCTCCACATGGTGAATTGATCTTTCAACCCTCACACCGCTGAGATATATGTTTGTATAAACCATGGAGACCAATGTTTTTTTGTCAATTTGAAATCATCATAAACATCTAGGCTAGCTCTTCCCGCCTTATTTTAATATATATTGTACGACCATTATATAAATGCTTAATTCATTCAGTGCGGGGATAGACTTGATATTAGCCGTCAGATTCTGACATCTAAGGACGTGAGTGTTTTATTTTTGCAGACATAATGCTATTGGGTGTCCAGCCTTCGCAAATCATCCGAACAAAGCCAGAAGGCAGTAACTGCTTACATTTTATAAATATTAGAAATATTTAAATTCTTTCAGTGCGGGACCGTCTTTATACGTTAGATTCTGACATGTAAATAATACCCCCTAACAATACGAGTAGACTAGCTTATCATTTGGCTCGAAATACGTGCAGTTTTTAATCGATGACAATGTGTGACATTCATGAACACGTATAGTCCCACCGATATATGTAGGCGACAATAACATCGTGGTGGATCCTATAACTGGTAATCCTTTAAGCGGTAGATTTTTTTAATTTGAAATCATTATTGTCATGGTTTGCTCCTTCTGCTTGATATGAATACCTATGTTATGGGTCTACGGCCATTATAAGTTATTTTAATTCTTTAAGTGCGGGATTGACTTTAGACGTCAGAATCTGACGTAAAAAAATGTCAGATTCTGACGTCTAAAGTCGGTCCCCGCGCTAAAAGGGGGAAAGAAGGATGCTCGCATTATGGGCACAAATGAAAGAAAAATACAATAACGGCAATTATATATGCACAGGAAAGATTACGCGCCACATAGACCTTTTATATAACTTAATGTTAATTTTTTTATCAGGGAAAATCCAAAATGGCCACCAACGGCACATATCGACCCATAACTTTTAAAGCGTCCGGTCTTGCACAGGGTCCAATGACCAATTTATCATCACGAAATCCTTGCATGATAGACTGTCCTGTGTTACATAGGGATAACCCTTGACAAAGTTTGCTGATTTAGATCAAATTTAAAATGTCCGTTTGGTGGCAACGGAGGCCTGCTTTCGTGTTCGTTTCCGAACAATTCGTGTAAGTTCATTCATCCATTCATTTACACACTCACCCACTAATATTACTTATTCATAGTATTGCCAGAAATCGATGTTTTTATCATTCTTATGGTATTGCATGGTGATATTATTTATATGCATTAGGAAGTGACATTATATATCATAATGTTAGGTGATTCGTTTTACATCATATACTTATCCAGTCTGCTTCAATTGCCCCGCATACATACGTTTTATTGTTTTTGATCGACCATGTAGTTTCAATGGGGGCACTTCACATATGACATGTGGCTTCAAAACTTACACAAACACGACATAAAACAAAATTAATTCTATGATTGCAATTGTCAGTGGCAAATTTATGACAATATTATTGATCGTAACTATCACCTGATTGCGTTTATTTTGTGAAATTAGTTTTCAAAAAGTGGTTTAAAATCCATTCATTCTTTCATTCATTCATGATCTCAGATTTAAATTCAATCATAATAGTGATATTTGGGTCAGAGAAAAGCTAGTACCATTTTCGGCAACTAAACAGAACCCACAAAAGTTGCTCAGATGTACTAATTCCAAGTACTATATTGTATTGATAATTATAAACCTACCTCTGTAAACATGACAAAAGCATTAACGCACTACGGCTCCCAGAATACGGTGGGTGGTATTCACAGTAATGGTCCCAGATATTTTAAGGCCGGAACATCAAGGAGGTGTAGAGCATGACAATGTATAATTATTTTGTGTACTTATTTTTTACCTAAAATTTTAACAATAAATAGAGTGTATGAAAACTGTGGCCCGCATTCCAGATCATTCTTAGATGTCATAGCTTGAATTGTATATTTGGAATTCATTTATTTATTAGAGACTCCGTACCAAAATGAATAATTAAAACTAACTCAACTATTTAACTCAAAATTACACCATATGCCAGCCAGTGTAATAACTATTAACAAAACGTATTCTTATTTTATATAAAATATCCAGTTTTTGTCGACAATTTTTCAAAATGTGGGTGTTTTTCACGTTCATTTGTATGTCGAAGTGAATAAATTGGCATGTTTAAGCCAATACATTTATTTAAATAATTGTGCAAATATCGAACTGGTTTATCAAACATTCCCGTATGATCGTACAAGGTACGATATAATCGTATGCTTCTGCTGGTTTACACATAGTTAATGACAGCTAATGGTAAGGAGGAGTGTAATTGTATACACTCTATGCTTGGCATAATGTTGACAAATTGTGCCTGATGTATTTACAACAAATATAGACTACTAAAATCTTTTAAAAATACAGCATATCCGCTTCCCGTTTAATTTGGCGACTTTCACGTTTGTGTATTTCATGTCAAATAGTTGATAATTACCAACAAGTGTGTTAACATAGTGCTTAATGTATTAAGCTACCTGCTAGTAGATTTGTGCTCGCTATATTTGATGCCTGCTATTTAACCAGATTTTATACACACCAACTTTAATAAGTATATCATGTATACCGCATGTGTGCTACTTATTCATTAATCGGATCCAAAGGGGACGAGGGGATATATACATTGTTTTGCATACACATGTATGATGACAAACATCCGTACCGTATATGTACATGCGTCGAGCATAAATGTCCTCAGAGGGAAGACAGTAGCACAACTGACGGTGATTGTAAATCAGAATGTAACATAAAAGCCTGGTGTTATAGATAAGACTAGAGAACAGCTGATATATCTTAATAATGGCTAGTTTATGATTTTAAAAATTTAGAAAATTATTAACAACTATGGTCATCATTTATATGAATGAATGAATGAATGAATGAATGAATGAATGAATGAATGAATGAATGAATGAATGAATGAACGAGCGAACGAACGAACGAACGAACGAACGAGCGAACGAACGTACGAACGAACGAACGAACGAACAAACAAACGAACGAACGAACGAACGAATTAACGTCAATGTTTGAACGAACAGATGAATTAATCAATGACGAAAAGAATGGATGAATGACTGAATGATTGAAAGAATGAATGAATGAATTAATTAATTAACTTATTTATTTAATAATTAATAACAACACTATACTTAATTCATTCATTCATTCATTCATTCATTCATTCATTCATTCATTCATTCATTCATTCATTCATTCATTCATTCATTCATTCATTCATTCATTTATTCATTCAAACATTATTTCTTAATTAATTAATTAATTATTTATTTAACTGAACGCTAGATTCTGACGTATTAAGACGGTCCCCGCGCGGGAAGCTCTGTAAAGCTAGAAGACGTCATTTTCTTTCTTGTAAGATGATGAGTTACTGTATTTTGGCCGTGTACGGTAGAATAAAACCTGCCCGCATATACCTAACTACTTGATTCCATGATATATGCCAAGGTATAAATGAATTGACATAAAAGCTCACATACATTACGATTCTTTTCTTGAAAAAAAACACAAAGTCGGTGTTCTTATCCATCAACATTAACCCTTGAAGCGCTGACATACTGTTATATAAACCATGGAGACCAGAGGGTTTATTGAATTTGAAATCATCATAAATGTCTTATCTAGCTCTTTCCGATTCATTTGAATACCTATGTTATGGATATTTAGCTTGACTTGACATATTTTTACTCTTACAGTGCGTGGATAGAGTTTAGCCGTCAGAATCTGAAATCACGGATGTTAATGAGATATTAATAAATATAAATAATAATGATGTCTCATTCACATCATGCACATTTCATAGACTAGCCTGGTGTTCTCGAAAATAAATTATTGGGCTGAAAAGGTGCAATAATGTGCAAAATTGTCGCAAAAATTGTCACAATTTCAACTGGCCGTAAATTTCTCATTTTTGTATAATTTGAGACCGAACATTTGCGAATATTGCTGTTCAGGCACTAATTTCATTCCCAATAAATGTGATTTAATAGGCTAATAAAATATATTATAGCTAGATGATGGCTGTACCTGGAAAAAATAATAATCATCTACCTTCAAGAAAAGGGGGGGAAATGTAAAATTTCTAGAACATATGAATAAATTTGGCATAAAAACGACACTTTTTTGGCATTTCAATGTCATTATTGACAATTTGCAAGCACATATTCACATGAAAGGAGCTAATAACAGTACATGCAACCATGTGTAATGGATAGGGTGCTTTGGGGCACTCCTACATTTTTGTCATACCTATCACGCACTATTTAAGAAAATACCGAAATTTGACCTTTTAACGAGGGGTACATATGTTCAAACATCATTTTCTCTCTTGCTGCCACTCTCCCAGATGTCCACCCTCGTAATTCTGGCCAAACTTTCTGCACCTTTCATGCACACATAATCTCCCCAGCCACTGGACTATACAGTAGGCATCAGAGATCCTTGAGTTGAAGATAACGCTGTGCCATTTTATGAGTGACCCTGTCTAAAAATGAGTGGAATTTTTCAAAAAAATTGCCCATAGAATTTAACCTGGCGTTTTAGCGATATTCTACCTCAGTCACAGCACAAGGACAAGGCACATAGTGCTGACTTAATAATGAAAGTCTATGTCCTTCAGATGAAAACTGTGGCAGAAATAGATGAGAAAGGAAGGCAAAAAATTGAAATAACGAAAACAGTTTAACACAATTGACAGGCCCCTATCGTTATTTTTCTAGTTGGTACTCCACTTTTTTAAGAGACTAACTGTATCCGGTTAACATGATTAATTCATTATTTTGTTATCTCTCTGGTCTTGACCTCTTTAATCATGGTTATAAGCTGCTCATACGGGCGTGCATCCAATAAATAGTATTGCAGTAGTCAATATTTCACACTTCACTATTGCATAGTGACACCACCAGCCGTAGTGTTTGCTAGCTCATTATCTTCTCAATGTAAGTTTAAAATTTCATCTCATATAACCTATATACATGCAGCTGTCTTTAAGATCGGGGTTTGATGCAACACACCTGATTGCAGTCGCAACCCTGGCATGAAGTAATCAACAACAAATTATTTATAGAATATGATAAGACATTACTTGATGGTGGCACGACAGTTTAACTTTCCCGCTCATAGCTCAAAAGGTACTGGTTCGTACTCTGGTTAATTATGTCTTCCATCTAGTCATATTTTCCTTTTATTGCCCCCACATATAAAATACAAATACGTTTGATAATCTTGTTAGCTTGAAAGTGATTGTTGACCTAGCCTGGCTGGGCAATCGGCCCTGGGTCAGTCCCCTTCCCTTCCCTCAGGCTCGGATTAGGCTTCATTTAATTCCTCTCTTGCGGCTTGCTGGGACACTGGGAGTGGGATTTGTTTAATCACTCTCTCGGGGCACTATGTCATTATCCCGGCAAAGACTGGGCAATATTGCTATTAGTCCTGTCATTATAGGTCCAAAAAAGGGTCAACCTAGACAAAATTGCAACAGATTTTTTTAACGGAATATGTTTTGGAAAACCCCCCAGAAACACATATCAAAAGTTTTGAGAAATATGAGTGGTCAAAATATCATAAAATCGCGAATTAGTACCGCCATTATCGAAATATATATTTTCAGCTATATCTCCATAAATAATCATGATATCATCAGAAACAAGGTGTCTACACCCATGTTTTGAAGGTCAGTGAAGACGACTGTGTCATTATTAGTTTATTAAAATTGATATGAACGACATAATGTGTAAATATGAGGTTACCATAGATATGTAATTATGTAATTAACCATTTTCAAATTTGACGTACACTCAATTAACACAAATAATAATAAAAATAATATACATTATACAGACATGTAAGCTATACAGCAATAATCCATTTGTAATAATATTAAAATGATTTATTAATATGAATTACACAAAGATGTGAAATACATATTTTATGTTATACTTAGATCAGGCTTATCCACCTCTGCGTCCCAGATTAAAAGAATCACACAAGAGCCCCCATTAGTGCAGCAGCAGGCGGTCTCTATGTACAGTTACCCAGCCACAAAAAGTAACATTATGTGTGATACACCAAATTAAAGCTTAGCATCTCTGGTGTAAGGAAAGTGATGGTGGTGCTAAGCTCGCAGTTAGAGGGATTTCTGTAATCAGACCTTGAAGTACACTACTGTCGGACAAATTAAGTGAGCAAAATTTGGCATGTCAAATTGACTCATACGCCAGTATTTGGCTCAAGTGTCCACTGGATGCTCTCAATAACCATTATTATCTATAGCCAGCCTTTGATTATGTATCCCGGATAACACGAAACATCAGTTCAATGTTGGGCTAGCTTTGTAGACGGTAGACCAACATTGAATGTTGGGTTAATAAACTTTGGATTTTCATTCAATGTTAAGAAACAAAAATTAAATGCTGGTTTAATATTGGCACAGTGTCGCAGACGATGGACCAGCATTGAACAAAGATTAAATCAACGTCGTGTTTATGTCTCCTGCCAACGGAGACAGTATATGCCTACATTATCATATTGCTTTTTTATTTAAATTAAACTAAAACAAAACATGATTATGTTCCTGAATAAGAAATGAAGTAACTTTCCACCTCAATAAGTAATGTCGATCAAGTTCATCCCACAAAAATATAATATACATTTTATACAAATGTTTTGTGTTTACTGGGACAGCGATATACGTTGTAATAGCTGATTGGTTAATGCAATAAAATCTTGTTTATTATCTTCTTCAGTGGCCAAGATCTCTTTTGTAGTGGATGAGATTTTAAAATAGCTGTGATCGCTTCTTCAGACAGTGGCCACGATCACCTATGTGGTGGCTGAGATAACTTTTAAATTGGCTGTGATCAGTTATTCAGTGGTCAATATCACTTTTGTTGTGACCGAGATCACGTTTTTTAGGGGCTGCCTCAATATTGTTAGGGGCCAAGGTCGCTTTTGTAGTAACTTTTAAGGTGATTATAATCACTTCTTCAGTGGTCAAGATCACTTCTGTAGTGGCTGAGATAACTTTTAAATTGGTTGTAATCACTTCTTCAGTGGTGTGTAGTGACCGAGACCACTTTTTCAGTGACTGACATCAGTTTGTTATATTAGATGAAAAAAACCTTTAAAGTGGCTGTGATGACTTCTTCGGTGTCCAAGATCACTTTTGTAGTGACTAAGATCAGTTTTTAGTGGCTGACATCAGTTTGTTAGTGTGAAAGATCATATCTGTAGCGGCTGAGATAACTTTTAAAGTGTCTATGATCATTTTTTATTGGCCAAGATCATTTTTGCAGTGGCTTAGATAATTCTAAATTGTGGCTGTGATCACTTTTTCAGTGGTTAAGATCACACTGTATGGGCTTAGATGACCTTATCAGTGGCTGACACCAGTTTGTTAGTGGCCAAGATCACCTTTGTAGTGGCTGAGATAATTTTTAAAGTGGCTGTAATCACTTCTTTAGTGGACAAGATCAGTTTGTTGGTGGCTGAGATCACCTTTGTGGTGGCTGAGATGACATTTAATGTGGCTGTGATCAATTTATCAGCGACCTAGATCGTTTTTGTAGTAGATGAGATAACTTTCAAAGTGGTTCTGATCACATCTGATCACTTCTGTAGTGCCTGAGATAACTTTTAAAGGGGTTGTAATCATTTCTTTAGTGGCCAATATCACTGTTGTAATGGTTTAGATACGTTTTAAAGTGGCTGTGGTCACTTCTTCAGTGGCCTAGACCACTTTTGCAGTGGCTTAAATATTTTTTCGGTGGCTGACACCAGTTTGTTATTGGCCAAGATCACATTTTTAAGAGGATGTGATCATTTCTCCAGTGGCCAATATCATTTTTGCAGTGGATGAGATAACTTTTAAAGTGGCTGTTATCAATTCTTCAGTGTCGAAGATCACTTTTGAAGTGACGCAGATCACTTTTTTAGTGGCTGACATCAGTCTGCTGGTGTCAGGTTACTTTTGTAACGGCTGAGATAACTTTTAAAGTGGCTGTGATCACTTCTTCAGTGGTCAAAGATCACTTTTGTAATGGCTGAAAAAACTTTTAAAGTGGCTGTGATCAATTCTTGAGTGGTCAGAATCACTTTTACAGTGGCTTAGATAATAAATAAGTGACTATGACCATTTCTTCATTGACCAAGATCACTCTGTAGGGGCTTAGGTATGCACATACAGGAAACATGGTTTGGACTGTACTGTAGGGTGTGGTGATTGCAAGGGAATAAACTGTACAAACTCTCCTATAATTCCAGATGACATAGCCGATGATGAATAAAAAACACTGCATCCGTTAATTTTATAAGCAAGTGATAGGTACCATGACTGACATATAACTCACTGGTATACATATGTGAGGATTATTTCGTTCTAATATCTGGCCAGTAACTGTCTGTAATAATTGATAACAGGTTTTTTTTCCAACATTTGATATGCAGCATTATATTAATAAACTGTACCATTGCACAGTTTATTGTGTTATATTTTAATATACATACATGTACTAATGTTTCGCTAGCTGTTGAAAAAGTTAATTACGTAATCATGGTAACCACCCATTTACATATTACGTCGTTAATATAAATTTTATTAAATTGTGAATGACACATTCGGCTTCCTTGACTCTCAAAACATGGGTGTAGACATCATGTTTGTGATGATATCATGATTTTTGATGGAGATATAGCTCAAAATTTATATTTCGGTAATGGTTGTACTAATTAGTGATTTTATGATATTTTGATCACTCCGATTTTTCTAGACTTTTGATATGTGTTTCTGGGGGCTTTCCGAAGCATATTCCGTTAAAAAAAAATTTGTTGCAATTTTGTCTAGGTCCAACCTTAAAATGACTGGACTATATGTACGGAATTGCCTAGTGTGTCCACAACGGTTTGATGGTAAAAAAACATCTCCGTTGCTATGAAAAACATCACACTTATTCCTTCAGGTGTGAAAACGTCTATGATTGCGTAAATGCCTCATTTGTCCCGGTCATTGCTGGCTCTCACACTAATCCTTAGTCCACTGGGTACCGTCCAAAGTGAATCGGCAGCACTCGGAGTATATGTGTATAATTATATAAAGACATGGGTATCAACTCCACAGCCATGCGCGTCAAAAATATCAGCAGTCCCTTCAAAATACATCGCCTAGCTGAGTAATATTAAATCCTATCAAACCAAATCAAGTATAAAGTCATCGAATGATAATTATTCTTTGTACATGTTACAAAATAAGACCTCCGGGAAGGCGAAAAACGCCACAATTCTCTATAAATACGGGCACATTTTCTTTGCCGTCATTTCTCGACACGAATCCATCACACTTTCGGTACCGCCAACTTTTCAAAAATGAAATGAAATGAATCGGGCTTTAGGCCACCTTTGTGCACATATAGGCTAAACTGGGCCAGGAGAACCTCTTGAGGATGGTGAGATGATTGAGATGACACTGTCCTCCAGACACAGGATTCGAAATTCGAGCCCTGGCGGTCTGAGGCCGAGCACGCTACCTCTCGGTCACGGAGGCTCCCCACAATACTGACTTTCACACGTGGATGGGGAAGAAACATTTTTGTTTCTTTCAAACCAGCGAGACCGGGAACCGAACCCCGAACTCTAGCGTGAAAGGCAGCGGCGCTAACCATTATTCGTGTTATTCGCCTTCCATGAAGTATCAATTTGTAACATATGCAAAGAATAATTATCATTCGATGACTTTACACTTGAGTTGGCTTGTTAGGATTTAATATTACTCAGCTAGGTGATGTATTGTGAAGGGACTGTCGGTATTTTGGACGAGAATGACTGTCGAGCTGCTACCCATATCTTTATATAAACACACACTCTGAGTGCTGCCGATTCACTTCGGCCGCGAGACGGTACCCAGTGGCTTAGTCCTAGGTGTTATATTATTATGTGCTCATGTGTGTTAGCGACAATGTGATGTTATGTAGTAACCCGGCCAAACAATGTTCACTTATCCTTGGGTGCTTTGTTTTGCCACCTGTTTAGTCTAAGTGCATAGTTCGGATGTGACTGCATGATTAGTTTTTTTTTATCTAGCTCTACATTTAATATATGATAATTCGTGAGTGCAATCCCGGATTTTTCATATTCTGTTTTTTTTAGAAAAAAAAACAATACAATATAGTATATTACTAATAGCATGTCGGATATGTCGGAATAACCTGCGAGTGCTTGACATAAATCCCGCATCGTGATAATAATGTTTTATTCATTTCAGACCATAGCCAGCATAATCTTAATAAAAAAAGGTCACTTTAACAAATAACTATTAATTGATCTTCTTCGTCTTGACTGTAGGTTATCAAAGGGATGCCCTTTTTTGTCGGGTATTAAAGTGTTCTAAATGATAGGTGTGTGTACAATATGTTGGTGAAACTTTTTCATTTAAGAGACAAACACAAATAATAAAAATGAATAAATACGCGATTAGCACTATTATTAATACAGCTTCCTGATTTAGTTTTCAAATGGGAATGGGTACAGTTACTTACCATTTATTCAACACTGAGTAAACGTCAGACACAAACTAGTGCCGGCTGGTCTTATTTGTCCAATAGTATATTTTTCAGAATTGAGATTATCATACTAGACACCTCCACGAAGCAGCATCAATGAGTAAACCATTAAACATGATTGAATCGATGGCCACCCAAGATGAAGATCACCTTGCAGAATGCCATGTCACGATGGTGTCCTCTGATGAGTTCAGAGAATGTGAGAAACCACTGTACTCACTCAGTGATGCACCTCCATGGTGCCTCACTATATTACTCGCATTGCAGGTGAGGTTGACAGATTATATACTCTCCTCATTAATAATTTAGATAGATTTTGACTTGGCCGTCTGACTTTGCTGATATTTGAATAAGACAAATAATACATTATCTGAAAAATAAATGAACAGATAATTATTCACAATTCCTGATCCGTTCGGTGCATCAACATCTAGTACTTCTATTTCTATTTCCTCTGATAGCCGGCCGGGCACCCGCCGGGACCCGGCAGGACTCCGGCAGGGCATCTGTAAAACACGATTTGATCATGACCACAGTGCCCGGGGTCCGCCAGGTACTTAGATCACGGCCGTGCTCACAGCCCGGAAGGGGCCCGGGCTAATTGTGACCTAAGCATAATCGCCAGTTGTGTTTTTGCTCGTGTCGTGTATGCGTCGCGAGGGCGGGGGGGGGGGGGTGTCTGGAGGAATGAGCACTTAGTCTAGCTGGCATTGGTCCATCGTTGTTCTTCATGACCGAGGTCAGCACCTGTGATGTGTTCTTAGCTCAGCAATTGCCTATCCCAACCTTATGTACTTTCACAAGCAGGAAAGTATATACGGTTGGGATCGATAAGGGCTGATGGGATGATACTTGATGTAGTTGGGCCAGTTTACAGTGGTACTGTGTCAACCTTGGCTGATTGTGTCTGGCGTATTTGTCACTCATGGGCGGTGGCGCATAGTTGGAGGGATGGACAGGAAGCCTTGTTATAGCTAGTTGTTGCATTTGTAACTTCACTCTGATAAGTAACGTTGAGTTACGACGCGCAGCATCTGCATGATTATGTCCTCCAACCTCATTTTATGACGTATTCTTAATCTTGAGAGACAGTTCGATATATATTGTAGATAGTTTACCATAGTCGTTTTATAATGGTAATTAGGTTTATTGTATCAACATATTGGAAATGTATTTTCTGTTTGCATCTTGACGTGTGTTATGTCTGCGTTTGATTTAGTTGATCGTCTATGTTTAGCAAATTTGAATTTAAATGCCAATTTAGCGTTTGCCCAGCCATTACATTCTAATGTGGTTTTAACGTTGTATTACAATGAAAACACTGATGGTGGCGATACCATAAGGCTTTACATATAATCAGATACTGCATTTTGGCTTTGCAGAGCAGTATACTAGCATTTCTTATGTACATCAGGTTATTTATCCCCTCCAGGAACATATACATATCTTTGGCCGTGTTTGTTTGTATGTTTTTGTTTGTGTGTGTGTGTGTTTGTTTGTTTGTTTGCTTTTTTGTTTGTTTGTTGTTTTAGTTTATTGTTTGTTGTTTCAGTTTATTGTCTGTTTGTTTGTGTGTTTGTTTGTTTGTTTGTTTGTTTGTTTGTTTGTTTGTTCGTTTGTTTGTTTGTTTGTTTGTTTGTTTGTTTGTTTGTTTTTTTATTTGTTTGTGTGTTTGTTTGTTTGTTTGTTTGTTTGTTTGTTTGTTTGTTTGTTTGTTTGTTTGTTTGTTTGTGTGTGTGTTTGTTTGTGTGTGTGTGTGTTTGTTTGTTTGTTTGTTTGTTTGTTTGTTTGTTTGTTTGTTTGTTAGTTTGTTTGATTGTTATTTTAGTTTATTGTTTGTTGTTTCAGTTTATTGTTTGTTTGTTTGTTTGTTTGTTTGTTTGTTTGTTTGTTTGTTTGTTCGTTCGTTCGTTTGTTTGTTTGTTTGTTTGTTTGTTTGTTTGTTTGTTTGTTTGTTTGTTTGTTTGTTTGTTTGTTTGTTTGTTTGTTTGTTTGTTTGTTTGTTTGTTTGTTTGTTTGTTTGTTTGTTTGTTTGTTTGTTTGTTTGTTTGTTTGTTTGTTTGTTTGTTTGTTTGTTTGTTTGTTTGTTTGTTTGTTTGTTTGTTTGTTTGTTTGTTTGTTTGTTTGTTTGTTTGTTTGTTTGTTTGTTTGTTTGTTTGTTTGTTTGTTTGTTTGTTTGTTTGTTTGTTTGTTTGTTTGTTTGTTTGTTTGTTTGTTTGTTTGTTTGTTTGTTTGTTTGTTTGTTTGTTTGTTTGTTTGTTTGTTTGTTTGTTTGTTTGTTTGTTTGTTTGTTTGTTTGTTTGTTTGTTTGTTTGTTTGTTTGTTTGTTTGTTTGTTTGTTTGTTTGTTTGTTTGTTTGTTTGTTTGTTTGTTTGTTTGTTTGTTTGTTTGTTTGTTTGTTTGTTTGTTTGTTTGTTTGTTTGTTTGTTTGTTTGTTTGGATGATCCGGATTACGATCAGGATCCAGACTACAATAATTATTTTAGTAGTACATGTATAATGCTATTTGACTCTCAGAATTGTTTGCATAATATATTTCTCACAACACTTCAGATCACTCCAAGAATAGTTTTAAAGGCCATTGGCCCCCATCACAAAGACACAAATTCGAGCAGTTCACAGTTATAAAAAATTGTTCACAGAATATGTTAACGATATCTTAAACATGTCAACATAGCAGTTTTATGATTTTTATCTCTATCTGCATACATAATTCAGAAAATGATTTTCGAAGGGGGAGGGTGGTTGGTTGAGGTGCACCAGGACTTCTCATCCAAAAAGACCAGTGTACATATTGCATATATAATTCCATCATGGAATTAGATTTGTATTTGGTACTTGGTAATTGTACATGAGTATATTTGCAATGCACTTGGGTAGTACCCAAGTACATTTCGCAAAACCATGTACTTGTATTTTCACTTGTACTTGAACATTTTTAATGTACTTGTACTTGTACCCAAGTAACGAGTCGATGTACTTGCCCCAACCCTGATTCCATGTGCCATTTTTAGAACTGTCAAATATATTTATTTGGTAGTATATAAAACGGCGTATTGTAGCATGGGTATTTTAGTCAATAAGCATGATAACCAGCATTATTATAATTACTATTATTACATTGACTTTAATCTGGGTTTATGCCTGACTTGATGTTGCAGCAATTAATGGCTACCATTTTCAGTGATTTGTCTGTCACGCTGATGATATGTGACGCCATGTGTACAACAGATCACCCGGAAGTGACGACAAAAGTGTTCAGCAGTGTTCTATTTGTGGCCGGTATTGGTACTCTCTGCCAAAGTATACTGGGGTGCAGGTAACTCCAATACCACAAAAAAAATAATCAAATATCCACTACAGCTTTACAAACTTCAACTTGTTGCATCTCAAGTGTAAATACTATGATCATGATGATTGTGGGCGTGAATGATACGTGAAAACATGCCAAACGGATATTTTGTATTAATGAAATACATTATCACATAATAATAATAGTAAAAATGTTTGAACCAATGTTGCTAGAATAATTGTTTTTTTAACAATAGCTTTCATAATATGTACTGTTATCATTATCATAGGTAGACCTAACATTAAACAGTTTTTTTGAAATATTTCGAACAGAGTCTTGTTTCTCTGTTTCGAACTTATGTATCAATATTTTCAAGAATATGACACACACACTCACCCAAATTCCATTGTTACAGGTTACCTATTGTGCAGGGTGTGACTGCGGCATTTGCGGTACCTACTATCATGTATATGACAGGAACACAACCATGCCCAGCATCAGGTATGTAGTTAACCTTTAGAGCGCTGATATCCACCCGTATAATCAGTTGCAAAAAGTGAAATTTGCTTTCAATTTTGAAGCACTGATATATGTTGGGATTTAAATTTTGCAAATCACACTAATTTTCGGTCCTTTGAAGTTGTGGCACAACTTCAAGTGACTGGAAATTAAAATTGTAATTATCAGTGCTCTGGTAGTCTAGTCAATGGGCTGAAAAATGACAATAACCTAGAACTAATTGCAACATAATTTATTTCAACTGTTTTGAACTTAGACAATGCCACTGATTGTCATTTTAAAAATCTTAAGAAATCGGGAGTGCGGCAAAATGCAAAATCAAAGATGGCGTCCAAGATGACGTCTGCGAGATACCAGTTTCAAGGTCAAATATGATTTTTTTAACAAATAAAGATAGGAACAAGTGTAATACCTCAATTTGATGTGATTTTAACTGGTCAATACATTTAATAATTTTTTTATTGAAAAATAACTTGAAACGATATTATGGCAATACTGATCCAACAGTACGAAATTGTTGGTGTGAATAGGTGGATTTGCAATAGGAAATACCACAGGAATTAATACCACCACAGAAGGTGCCATTCTTGAGGAACCATGGATTCCTAGACTTCAACAGGTTCTTACACATTTTTTACTTTTTCAGAGTATCGTAGAACGGTTAATTTTCATTACTACATTTTTATTCCTCGTGTTTTTCCCTTGGAACAAAAAGTGTTGATACAATAACTACTACATATACAATTAGTGTAACCTTCTCAAGCTAATCCTCATTATCTCAAGCTAAATATCTTGAGTTACTTGAACATGTTAGCTAAGCAAAATTACAGATCCATACAGGCAGACAGACATATGTTTTATTCATATGATTAAACGTCATTACTTACTTATGTGCCTAGGGTATTATTAATTATTTGCATACAGTGTTTGTTATTGTCTTTGTTTAAACAATACATTTCTGTACAGTAATCTGAACCTGCTGAGATTAGATTCCTTACAATAATATTAAGTTAATAAGTTTATGACAGACAAATGCAGGTGTCTTATATTCTTCAAAATTCAACATTTATGATACAAAATTCTTGATCATCATACATAACAGTTACTGTTGAGCTTAGCAACTATAAATTAATTATATGTTTGTATTAATAAAATTATAGTTTAGTATGCAGTCAGTGTGGGACTGGCCAAAGGGAAGATGGAGTTCAGCATTTGCACATATTTGCATATTATTTTTTTAATTCTGCAGCTATGGACAAGCAAACACAACACAACACAACAACAAACACGCCAAACTATGTCGCAAATAATTTGTTAAATAACCCTGGTATTCCTCGCTGTAAATGCAACAGGCAGTATCTGCTTCAAATTGCCGTTCAAGGCAATATTGTGCTCGTGCAACACCCGGACAATTTATTAATTATTACGATAAGTTCAACAATTCTATTGTACAAGCTGAATAAGTGTGGTGTCCTGTTAATACAGGTGCAGGGAGCTGTGATGCTAGCAGGTTTGTTTGAAACGATTACTGGATTTTGCGGATTGTTTGGGACAACTAAACGCTGGCTCGGACCTCTCACTATCGGTCCAGTCATCTTCGTCCTAGGACTGAGTCTGCTGAAAGTGGTCCTTGTAAAATGCTCCACCATGTGGTGGATCAGTCTTTTGTAAGTCCTTAAGGACATGAAATCCCCTGTTGAAATGGAACAGCCCTGTGCAGTCTGGACTGACCAGTGCTGTACCATTTCAACAGGTGGTCTGATGCCCGAGTTACTTCATGCACATGTAGTTGAAATTGTGTTTACACGTTGGACAAATTAGAGTATAATATGCTAAGGGTCGAATTATTACAGACTAAAAATGAATGTGTAAATTTTGCTTGATTAACTATGTCAATAAGTAAGTATAGTATTTTCACTTATCAATAGTCATATCATTTATATTTTGATTATTATGACATTTTTATAGGACGGCATGTATGATCATTGCCTTTTCACAGTACCTTGGTCACGTGATGGTACCATTATGGTTCGTCAGCTGTGCAGGAAACAAACTGAAAATAACGAAGAAGAAAACACCCTTTTTGAAACTGTTCGCAGTATGTGTCGGAGTATCATAATATCTGTATCGTTGTAATGATAAGTAATGGTAACGAATCATTTTCTCAGTGGTAAACAAGGCAACTACATCTAATAAAATTCGAAATAGTATATACCAACTTTCATGGCATTTGTATCAGACTCAGCTATCCCACTTTATGCACATAGCTGAATACCAATAACATTTTTAGAACGCCTTTGATTCAGTTTTTAAATTAGGTTCAAAGTCGTCTGTATCGGCGTTGACATTTACTTGTGGGTACGGTACCTTGGCAAGGTTTTGATGTAGAGTGTATCTTGCTCAAATTTCTGCTTGTTACCAATAACCAGTTATCGGACCAAGTGCAATAATAGGTGAAAAACGACTTATCATATTTTGCCTCGTTTATTTTTACTTTGTGGGAGCGGTAATTTCACAAAAAGAACCTGCTCAAATTTGTTCTGCACATGTTGTTAATAACCAGGTCATAGATAACATTTAATCAGGCCAAAAAAATAAGTAAAAAAGACCGATTTATCACGATTTGTCACACTACACTTCGTTACTTTTACCATGTTTGCAGAGTAAATTTGTCATATATCCTTCTCAAATTTGTTCTGAATGTTGCTAATAAACAGTTCTCGGACATGTTCAACAATGGAGGCGGGCTATTCTTGAGTGTACTCTTGTTATTTATTGTTATAATTCTGTATAAAAGGCCAGATTTATTTAATTAACCAGTTAATATGGACATCATAACATAGATAATCAGAGAGAGAGCAAGATTATTTTATTTATTTATTTATTTTGGCATTTAAAAATTGACGGTTACAGTATGTACAATAAAATATCTACATCTAAAAATATCATTCAAAATATCATTAAATTATACTTTCAGGAAGTTTGTTCCAACTATACACTATTAACTACATTAAAATAAAAGAGTCTCAAATATTTCTGATAATTTCTAAAATGCACAGTAGCTTATTATCAGGAGATGGAAAAATATTAAGTGAATCAAGGAATCTGATGACAGTGTTTGATTACTCTTAGATTGCTTTGTCAGTGCTTCTCACTTGGGGACTCTGTGCTATATTGACAGCCACAGGTGCATTGCCAGACAAACCACACATATGGGGTTTTCACGCCAGGACGGACGCCAGTACAGGGTTCACAACATCATCCACCGCCTGGATAACAATCCCCAGACCTCGTATGTACAGAACGTAATCGTATCAAGATCTTAAATTTTGATAGGGTTTTTAAGTGTAATTACCCCCAGGGAGGGGGGGGGTGTGAAGCTCGATAGGTTTCCTTTTTGAGCTTCTAGCTGTGGTACAGGCTGTCTTTTGATCTCCCAGAATTGGCACAGGGTGCCATTTTGAGCTTCAAGCTTTGGCTTATTGTTTGCTGACTTCTCAGGCCATTGTAATCCGAATTCCAAAACAATTGTTCTAGTCTCACAGCAGAAAGCCTCAACATTTCATAAATAAAATATGAAAGAGGTTTAAAAGATCAATAAAACCTGAAGTAAATTGGTAGTAATCACACCACAAACCAATCAACTGAAAAATTCAAAATTGGGAAAGTGTTTCTTTTGAGCCGAGAAACAAATTGCTAGAGGGTTATGGTTTGACAATGCCGGAGTTGAATTTATAAAAAATTGGCATATCAAGAATTAAATGATTTGATCAAACTAAGCATCTCCGCTATTAGAACTATTTGAAGAAAATCAGTTGCATTGTATCTGGTATAAAACTGACCTGAAACCGTACATATATACGGTTCTTAGCAGCAGAAGGATTAATACAAAATTGCAGCGTGGCATACATATCACTCATTCCAAAATGACGACATACGTATTGTTTGATTTGATCAGAAAAAAACAAAACAAATGATTTTCTTGTTTGTTTGACAAATAATTTGGCATTAATCGTATTCACTCAACTTTAAACGTTGCTCCACCAGCATATTTTGAGGTATTCCAGTCTACACATAATTAGTTTATAACATACTCGTTTTATTTTACTTTTAGAAAATATTATTTTGATTTAACATGCCATTAACTACATGTATGTGATAGTACTCGGTTTCTAAGTTTACGTTGTGTATGTTGCAGTGCCTTGGGGGATTCCAACGTGTAGTTTGACGTTGATTTTATCTCTGATATGCTCGGCCTTTATCAGCAGCATAGAGTCTGTGGGTGATTACCACGCATGTGCTGAGGTGGCACATGTTCCCCCACCTACCTCAGGCGCCATCAACAGAGGTCAGTCTGCTTAAATTAAGGCGTCAAATTATTTAAATCAAGTGAGTGAACATTATTCAGATTTGACAAAGTGACGTCAATGACATTGAAATCTGATAAAAAAGTGAAAACCTCGAATATTAACATACATACATTAAATAACCCTTTCAGCGCGGGGACTCTCTTTATACGTCAGAATCTACAGACGTCAGATGCTGACGTATAAACACAGTCCCTGCATTAAAGGAATTAAACTATTTATAATGACCGAAGACCCATAACATAGGTATTAAATGAATCGGAAAGAGCCAACCGAGACATTTATGATGATTTCAAATTAAAAAAGCCACTAGTCTTCATGGATTATACACAAATATTTCAGCGTCGTAGCGGTTAAAACGAGTCCTTACATTGCAAATTGATCTTCATTGCAGGTATCGCTGTTGAAGGATTGGCTGTTCTCATCGCTGGCTTGTGGGGATGTCCAAACGGGACAACTTCTCACAGCCCCAATATAGCAGCCATCAGTATCAGTAAGGTATGTATTTCCAAAGCTCTTTAGTTCAAACGGGTGATATATTAATATTATAAATAATGAATTGTCGAACATTTCATATGACTGACGGTCTCATATGAATAAAAAATGTGTAATTAGTCATTGTATTACTAGGAGTGTACATGATTAAAATTGTACGCATTTGGATAATTGGCTGTATACATCGTCGCACAGGAGTAGGCCTACTGGGAAAGTTAGTAGTAGTAATGTTGACCCCCTTGGCAGCGCATTCCGAGCTAACACGATATATAGAACCAATGTTGATTTAACAGTGGTCCATCGCCTGGGGTGAAGAGAGAAGGGGGTGGCCCTCTCCCGTAGGCCCCACTCAAAGCCATGATTATGATACATTTTTTTCGGGCGGGGAATTTTCAATTAACCTCACTTGTTCAACCCCCCCCCCCCCCACCCCGCCTAAGCACCTGTTCTGGATTTGTCACTTAGCTGATCATTACACGAATCTGGCAGTAATCTTCAGGCAGATTGCCACCGGCATACTCTGTTTCCTCCATTCAACAGCAGAACTAATGCAGCTGTGGAATCAGTAACCCATCATTGATGAAATCATAGTGGGTCTTTTCCTACTGTCAATAGAATGTTTGACACTATATATCTAACGTGAGATGAATGGGGTTACCCTCAACTATTGTTACTTTGGAGACTATCCGACTCAAGGATTGCAGAGTTGAGCGAAAGACCATAGTGTTTTAACATTAGATTTGAGGTAAATCACATGCCCGGATACCCGTATTGGGTCACTGAAGGAGAACAATACTGATAACCCACCATGCCCTATCACCCCACATCACCCCAGTCATCATCCATCCATAATTCATTTTTTATTTACTGATCGCACTATTGTTTTTTTTTTAAAAGTACTTTCGAATTAGATTCACTATTATGACAAACCTCTTGTCTTGCTGGTGGTTGTAACACTGTCAAGTTAAAAGAAGAGATGATATGATTTTTTTTAAATAATTATCATGTGATAAATGTGTCGAAAATGATGTATTGAAGCGTTTTACGCAAAATTTGTTTTTTATTTCATTTGACGATATATTATAAAAATTATACACCAATCACATCAACAACTATTTGATTTGTACATTGGTTGTTTCATTCCCCTGTTAAACATAGACGTATGGTTACAGGTGGCGAGCAGACGTGTGGTTGTGGTGTGTGGTGTCATTCTCCTGTTACTCAGCTTGTTTCCAGTTTTTAGTGCTGTATGTGTGATGATTCCTGTACCAGTAGTGGGTGGACTACTACTCATCAATTTCAGTAAGGCGATGACCTACCCAAAATTTTTTCTTGGTATTATAAACCCTTGCAACGCAGAATTATTTTTGTATAAACCAAGGAGATCGAAAGAGTTTTTTTTCAATTTGAAATCATCATGAATGTCTCAGTTAGCTCTTTCCGGTTCATTTGAATACCTATGTTATGGGTTTACGGACGTTAGAAATATTTTAATTATTTTAGTGCGGGGACTTTATACATATCTGACGTGTATGACGTATACAGACGTCAGATTCTGACGTATAAGCCCGGTCCCCGAGCTTAAAGGTTCAAGTTAGTATGTCAAGACTATTGAACTGCATTATAGAGTAGGTATTACAGGCTTTAAACAAATTCGAATAATGCCATCACGCCCATCAGTTTAAGGAAACATAAGCGTTCAACAGAAGTATCAACTTGAAATGTGTGCGCAAAGTGTGTCGAATATTTAGTAGCTTATAATATTCTAATAATAATGATGCATTTTATTATTCTTCAACCGTAATCCTGCTGAGTTAATTTATTTAAATTTTCACCCACTGAAGTTGTGTTCAGGTGGCTGAAAATTACTCATACTTTTTTCATTTGAACACAAATATTTGCAAATTTTGATATTTAGACACACATTTCTTTCCCAATAACAGTGATTTGGTCGACTAATAAAACGAATTAAAAACGACAATAGTCGTGATCAGCAAGATAAGGGTTTATTTCAAGAACAAGTGAGTGATAATCCACGCAGTCGTTTGAAAACCCTTATCATTCTATGTGTCAAAACCCTTATCATGCTATGTGTCGATTGTTCAACAGGTATGATTTGTGGAGTTGGAATCTCGTTTTTAAAACATGCAGATTTGGCGACGACGAGAAATATGCTAATAGTGGGTTTCTCGATATTTTTTGGAATGACATCGTCAACATTCGTCCAAAATGATCCTGGATCTATAAATCTTGGTAAGTTTAACAAATAAAGTTGCATTATAAAGTTGACTTATTCGTTTTTAGTAGGCGTTGTAAAATATGCCAAAATTGTTTTTTCCAATGCATATATATAATTATTGTACATGTCCTCCATACATATATTGACTAAAACGTGGACGGTGATGGCACCACCATTGTGTTTTTTGCAGGCTTAGAAACATTAAGTGAAGTGACAAGAGTGTTAATGGCAAACGGTATGCTGGTTACTGGTCTTGTGTCTTTCTTTCTGGATAATACTATTCCAGGTCAGTTTCTTCAAGTTCTTTGAATTTTTTTAACATGTTATTTTTCTATTTTTTAAATTTATTTCATGTGAATTTACTGACGCTTGTTTCTGTTATTATTTTGTATGATATATTTTACTTTGGTGCAACTTTACTGTAATGAAAACAAAAACACATACATTTATGTATTCCTTTGTAGTGTGGTGATTCTTATGTTTATTAACCCTTTAACCGCCGGTGCCGCATATATTCGGGTTTTCATTTTTTTATTAGCACATTAAGTACCATAATATTTTAAACATAAAATGTGACATCAATCAGCAATATTTGAAAACAGTTGACCTCCATTTTGCCAAAGCTGAATAATTTTCAATCACTTGAAGTTGTGGATCGCGTCAGCGAGACACAACTTCAAGTGGGTGAAAATTCAAATTGAATAATTGGCGGTTAAAGGGTTAAATAGCCGTCACGAACACGATATTACGTTTGGCAACTACTCTCTCAGCTCTACATCCTGTCTCTGGACACAACCAGGCGGGCTAACTTACAAATATTTTAAATGTGACAACATTTAATAACAGTAACGCGGGATGTATCGTGAGTGGAAACGATATCTGTGGCAAGGTCAACAGTTGACACGAGTACTGTAGCATTACTAGTCTCCATGTTCCAGCTACTAGTAGGACGCACCTCTACCCTTAAAGCGCCCATAACGTCTATAGCCCTTTTTTCACCCCTTTGTTTGTCCTTAACACTTTCAAGCCTGAATTTACCATTGTCATCTTCATCCACTACAAGCCGATAATTGCTGTCGCAATTATCGACTTGTAGTGCATGAATATGTGGTTTAAAGATGTGGTTTAAAAATTAAAGAAAATTGTCATATATTCGGTAAACATGGTTAATTAAACAAGTACATTTGAAGAGGAAATGAACAATAAATCGGCTAGATTCACATATGTTTTGATTAAAATCCAACAAATGTAACTAATTTTTACCCACACGAAGTTGTGGTTTGTGGTAGCGACACACAACTTCAAGTTGATGAAAAATAAATGACATAACTTAGCGCTTAAGTTAAGTTAAGAGTTAAGACTAATGATACTGGTAGTGCTACCAGTCATCCCACCGTAGATAGCGCTGCTTGACGTCTCTGCAGGTCTTTGTTCCCTCATCAAGTTTTCGTAACTACCCAACTGGATCCATAATTGTCACCTCCTTCGCTGTCTTTTATTCGTCTCAGCATATTTCACACCAGAAATAGACGCATCAATTTGTTGTTGACCTTCAAGTGGAGGCAACAACATCATATTTTCAGCATCCATTGTAGACCTATCAGGTCTTGCATCCTGATCAGGGGTGATGTGCAATCGCCGTCACCGTCTACATGGATCTATGACATACACAAGCAACCGAACAGCTTTTTTATATCTTCCACCCAAGTATGAATGAATGATGGAGTTGTAGGCCACCTGTGTCCACACATAGGCCGAGCTGGGCCAGGCGAACTTCACGAGGAGGGTGAGATGACACAGCGTTCTAGACATAGGGTTGAAAATTCGATCTGAAGCCGAACACGCTACCTCTCGGTCACGGAGGCTCCCAACAAAACTGAATCTTTACGAGTGAGCGGGGAACTTTTTGTTTCCATAAAACCTGGTCTTCGAATTTCCCAGCAGGCAAATTTAACCACTGCACCAGGGCCGCCGCCCCACACAAATAATATAGTAGTAATGATAGTATTAAGGTGGCAAGAATCGTCTCTGAATTAGTATTAGAATGTAGATTTATTTATGTTTCTTTGTGGTGAACGTATTCAAGGCGGCGACTATATCAACATAGTTTTATATAAATTGGCTTCTCATTTACTATAAAGTGTCGTTTCATTTATTGATTATTGAGCTATTAGTCTGATTTGTTTTTCTTGTGAAAGCGATTTCTGTTGCATAGTGAATAGTTGATAAGGATAAATTCAACGTGATGGAGCCATAGTATCATTTGGTGATATTGTTGTATTTTGTTGGCATGCATATTAGAATACAATGTAGGCTTTATTTAGCAGGTAAAACATGCGTGTATAATATTATCAATCAACTACTGCTATTTATATTTCAGGTTCTCTGGCGGTGAGAGGGATATCTCCAAGAACAAAAGGCAATACAACTAAATATAATAATGATCCGTACAAATTTCAAGGATTCGAACGACTAAAGCAGTGGTTTCCATTTCTGAAGAAATGTTTAATATTTTAACAGCAATATATATATAATGCTATACACATCTATTGCATAATATTATGTCAAAAGTCATTGTAACTTGCTTGTATATAAAATTATTATCAGATAAAAGTGGTGTTTTTTTTTAAATAAAACAAGTATGATAGATAACCGTTTAGCCCTTTAACCGCCAAATTATTTTATCTCTAACATGTTTAAAAGGTGGTACTTAATGTGCTGATTAAAATTGAAAACCCGAATATATGCGGCACCGGCGGTTAGAGGTTTAACTTTGCTGTCTTTGATGGGAAGTAACCTTTTTGTGTATACGTAATATAATATAGCTTGTATTGTAAGATCTGGATAGAATCTGGGGCAGTCATTAGCATCGAACGTACAACTTCCTTTAGTTGAACCATTCGGGAATATAACATGTATGCATGATTCGTGTGAGATATGAGGGGCCACCTGGTGAATGTTAGATGTCAACATGACTGACCCAGCCGACAGCAAAAGTTGAATTAATGTTGTTTTAACGCTGGTCCAGCGTCGTAGACGGTGGACCAACGTTAAACCAACATTGGTTCAACGTATTGTGCATGCTGGGAACAAAATATTTGTGTGGGGAACACTCACACGCAAATTAAGGCACGCCGCTATAAGTTTAATACGTCTACGAGGTGTATGCATGAGTTGTTTTCATATAAAGATAGTAACTTCACTTAACATCTCACCTAACAAACAGCAGACGTTCACCCAATACTGGTATAATGTAAGGCCAGCGTCACATACAGTGGACCAACATTCAGCTAACATGTCGTAAGCGTCTCGTGCTACTGGGGAAAATATTTGTAAAGAAGATAATAGGGACTACCGTGTTAACTGTTAACACAATAACATAGTTTTTTTTCGCAAATAAGTACAGTACGGTATTACATGGTACTTAAGTGTCTGTTGAACACGATACATTTACTTGTGTCGCCATTGCGGTCGAGGGAACCCCTCACATGAGTCTATATATATCGCATGTTTTGGCCACGTTTCACGTAATTTGATCTATGTAGTTGACACAGACTCAGTGTCCTAAACCGGATTTTATAAGGATGTGACACGTACGATGTTGCAGCTCGATGTCCAAACGGCCATTGACTGACACCTATGATAGCCACGCGGTCTACTGCGGATATAACGCGGGCGTTCTCGTACCCAGTACGGATGTCACACGGACCCAAGGAAGTTTCCGTAATGATGTAAATTTAAACAAGTTTAATTAAAAAGAACATATCTAATTTTGTCAATTGATTTTAACTTTAAAGCCTTCTATACGAGAATGACAAAATTCGGCTGAATGACTGACTGACTGACTGACTGACTGACTGACTGGCTGGCTAGCTGGCTGGCTGGCTGGCTGGCTGGCTGGCTGGCTGGCTAGCTGGCTGGCTGGCTGGCTGGCTGGCTGGCTGGCTGGCTGGCTGGCTGGCTGGCTGGCTGGCTGGCTGGCTGGCTGGCTGGCTGGCTGGCTGGCTGGCTGGCTGGCTGGCTGGCTGGCTGGCTGGCTGGCTGGCTGACAATCCATATAACCATGATAACCAGCCCAACGTTGGCTCAATAATATGATACTAGAATGTTAAATCCACTCAATTCCACATATTTGATAGTCTTATAGGCTGAATAAGCGTTCGCACAACGTATTTACTTAGTATAAGTATGATGGTGACAGGTCCAATTGGGAACAGGATCTTGCGGATGTGTTAAATGTAGCCTACAACAAGAGCAGTACTACATAGACGTATGTGCATGTTATTATATTCACAATGCCCACACGATGTACGCTAAAGGCTTCTTCATCATACTACCCTGTGACAATAATATTTTCAGCAATTGACAATTATTCAGCAGTAAAGGTGAGGTAAGTGAGACCACAGGAACATCATAAACACCCTGACATTATTTGATTACTATCTCAATCCACATTTACTTATTTAATTGACTTTGAGCGAGAAGGGAGGAGTAAGTATGTACGGCTTGACCCTTTCAAGTCTGAATTTACCATTGTCATCTTCATCCACTACAAGCCGCGAATTGCTGTCGCAATTCTCGGCTTGTAGTGGATAAAGATGACTTGATGTGGGTGAAAACGTAAAGAAAGTTGCCATGTATTGGTAAACCAGTTTCATGGAAATTGTGCTTCTAAAACACTTAATTGTAGGAAAATTATGTCTGTTTTCAGGGATGTAAAATGATTCTTTAATGCATCGTGAGGGCTTAAAGGGTTAACGTGACAATGCAGACGAATAACCGCAACACTTAAAACCTTACAACGCTTCCGCTTCCTTTAAATACCTATGCTATGGGTATTCGGCCGTTATATATTTTTTACTTTCTTCAGTGCGGGGATCGTCAGAATCTGGCATTTTTAAGGATGGTCACCGTGCTGAAAGAGTTGAAATAAAACATTTCTTTTCTATTATTATGATTAAGTTTAAGGGTTTGTAAAAATACAAATCTGGCCTACTTAGTCAAAATTTAAAACGATTACTTAATCTCAGCCACACATAAATCAGGATTAGGGAAAATCAGTTATTAGATAATAAATAACTGTTTAAACATCGAGATTTGCAGATGCTTGGTCTGAAATTAATCAATTATGTATAATTTTCAACCACTTGAAGTTGTGGGTCGCGGTAGCGAGTCACAACTTCAAGTGGATGAGAATTTAGATAATATTAATCGCAGGACCCGCACGGACACATGGATTCCCCGCGCTCACTGAGATCAGTGACCCAGCACTCGGGTCGCCTGGCACCCATGGCACACTCAGTGATGTCCCCGCGCGGACCCCACGCAGCGCCTCCCCAATGGAGCGCTCCAGCCTGGCAGAGGCACACCAGCAAGGCCCTGGGCATCTCACAGGTCATACTGGGTGTGGTGATCATCCTGGTACAGACGGCGATCGTGCTGAATGCCTCCATGGTGGGGCTGTCCAACCCGGCCATACTATGTGCCATACTGGTGAGATGATTTCAATATTTATATGATGATATTAGAGTTGTGTTCTCGAGAATAAACTAGAAATAATAATTTGAAAAAAAATTATATCATTTGTTTTTTGTCGCACATATTCAGAGTTTATACATTTCATACATGTAGGTTATGTTTATTTTGCATAGTTTGATTTGTTTAACAGTTTATGTTAAAATTGCCAGTGGAAGTCTGTCGTTCTCTACTTTTTTGTATAAAAGATAATTTGTCTTGTTAGTAATATCAACTATGGAGAAAACAAATAAATGAGTCTGAAACAGAGTCTGGATGTAAAAATGCCATCTCAAGAATTCAGAACAAACTGTTCCAATTCATTCAGGAAAGTCTTCCCCGATTTTGAGAGTGCATGTTGTCTGCAGGGAAAGATGATGTAGCGGTGCAGTTTGCTATATAATTGTGAGCCAAATGCTACATAATGATATGTTGGCCTAGCATTACTTGGCATGGACAAATGTAAATCGGCACATGCACGGCTGCACACCTGTTTCCTGGAACAAAATTATCCCCTGGTCTGTTGTCAATGTCAATGGCCCTTGAAGCGCCAAATTATACAATATACATTTTACCCACTTTAAGCTGTGCGTCGCGGTACGTCAAGTGGATACAAATTAATTCTATTTGTACAATTTGGATCATAGCGTATGTCATTCTAAGAATATTTCAATGCTCATTTATCTTTCAAATGTAATCATTTGCAGATAAAAAGTATTCTCGCACAATAGTTTCCTATTTATCATTATGTACTATTTTCAGTTCATATGTACCGGCAGCTTCTCCATAGGAGTCGGTGCCGCCAACAGTCCCTCAAATTGTATGGTAAGCTATATTCAGTGACAGTCGACCATATTCGTTGTTATTCAGTTTAATTAGCAGGTAAAATCACTGTCGATGGGAATGAAATGAGTGTTTACACATCCATATTTCGAATTTTTCAGGTCACCACATTGATTGTGTTGAGCATTTGTTCCGCTGTAGTAACCGCCATCCTTGTGTCTTTTGCATCGATCGGATTGACTCTGGATGCTTCTGATCCTGGCTTACACAATACATTACCGAGATGTAATCCCCTCAGAGATCCCAGGTCACTACTTCAACCATCAATTCAACCACAGAAGTCCATCACTATACCAACAATACAACAACCAGCAGACATAACACTTCAAATTACTACAGCATCATCATCCAGTGATACTACAGACAGCACAGTTATCTATCCTGCTATATTTAAGCGTGGACTTTGTGAAAATATCTGGTTTACTTATGACAGGGAAAAGGTAACTATCATCAAGCACTTTAAATTCGATAGTGAATGTGAAAAACCCTGTGTTTGAATATTGATGGTGAAATTGCTTTCATGTCATGGCACCACATTCGACAAAGTGAGCTTGGCCTGTATCGATGTGCTCACAGTCATATTTGGGAATTTTCCGAGCCAGCTTTACATATGGGGCTAGAGGTGTCATATGTGGTTTTAATTATTTATTTAAAGTTTATCAATTATTTTACAGACTACAAAATCAAATCAAATTAGCTATTCTTCAAAATTGATGTAGCTTACAATAAACTTGATCGAAGTATTTATACCGGAGATGGACAAATTTTCACAAAACATATTATATATGTCATCATCAACAAATGGTCACTTCAGCTTTAATAATTGTACGCTTTTACTGGAAACATTTCATAGAGGTCGTTTTACCGTTGAAGTGCTAATCGCGTCTACAGCCGTTTTTAGCTTTTTCATTTGTCCCTCAAACAAGAAATTGGAAGCCGAAATCAGAATTAACCCTTTAACCGCCGGTGCCGCATATATTCGTCTTCTCATTTGTTATTAGCAATATTTAAAAAGAGTTGACCTATATTTTGTCAAATCTGAATAACTTTCACTCACTTGAAGTTGTGGATCGCGTCAGCGAGACACAACTTCAAGTGGGTGAAAATTCAAATTGAATAATTTGGCGGTTAAAGGGTTACACTTGTAAGATTAGCATACGTTTTGATTCAAATTGTGCACATATAGGTACGTTTTACCCACTTGAATTGTGGGTCGCGATAGTGAGACACAACGTTAGGTGGGAATTTAGTTATAATGTAACGCTTCGGGGGTTTTCTACAATATATAAACATGTTAAATGAACCAAAATTTCATCTTTTTAACTTTAAATCAAAATTATACTTGAGTAACAAATCTAAATCATCACAAAAAATCTGAATAAAATCATTATTCTCTCTCCTCTGTGTCTTAGATTTTGTCATCTTTACACATGTTGATGCTCATAGTAGCAGCTATAGAGCTGGTTCTTGCTGTGATAACTAGCGTATACGCATGTGCCACTAAATACCACCTTGACAAAGAAAAGGTAATTTTACTCATCAGTACTGTTTGCTTGTGACAGTACTAGTTACATTTGATCTACATGTAATTATATCATATAGTTATGACAATTAAGTCAGAAATCATGTCAGTAAAACATTATTTTAATGTAAGGAACGCTCGCACCCATTAGATTATGTTAAAAAATATGATATACTGTAGATAATATTATGAATATACTCCCAAATAAATATAATCGTATAACTAGAAAAGGTACTTCTAGTTTCATAATCTCTTTTCATTTAATGTGATAATTTACAGTTGTGCTTGGTTTAAGAGTTTCCTATATTGCTTATCAAAAAATTGAAATGTAAAACTACATAGGTTATACGTTTAAGTAATAAATACTTTAAAGTAATAAATGCAACTGCTCAGTATACATCAGCATGGTAAGTAAGTACAACAAGACTTATACAAGTAAAGAGAATGCTGATATATTTTTGGTTTACTTTCCTATTATTCTAGAAGCATCTTTATACAATGAGATACAATGTAGCAGCTCAGTCAGCGACATCCATCAGCAATCTAAACCTAATGAACAGCAGAACTGCATCACAGGGTAGGAAAATAATTGTCAGAAATATCATCCCCCCAAGATATGAAAGAGTGAATTTGACCATTTATAAAATTGGCAGATAAACGCTCCCATATCCTAAATGATGTTGCGATCGCATTTTGAGCGTAATACATATTATACTATGCTTGATCTCACACGAAGAAAATTCACCACACTTTTCATGAAACCGGACATGAAACCGGACATGAAACCGGACATCAGAAACCGGACACCTAATTGTCCTGGCCCGGCTGCAGGCTCATATTAGTCTGTACAATTTAATGTGTTCCCTTTGCTGCTGTAATATTACTAAATACCATATAATTATTACTATTCTGTTTACATACTCTGTAACTTTGTTAATATGTGCAATTTAGGCTTTTACGCTTTCCACGGTGTCTTTTTGCTAATATGTAAAATAATATGCAGGGTATCTAATTTATATCTGGTTTTAGTTCGGGAAACATATATGCCCCATCTACATATATATTACGATGTTGATTAGTTGATTAGTTACATATATATTTTTATGACAAATAAGTCAGTGATGACTTTTAATTGTCTCTAAAATATATATCTCTCATAATATGACAAAACAATATTTCTATTTATGCTGAATTGATACTTCGCAAATTCAAATAAATTAAGCATCCACCACAACGATTATCATGATTATCAATTTCGTTGGCTTGAAAACGAAAATGGCGTATAACGTCTACAATGCTTAAGAGTTATTTGTTTGTGTTTCAGAACTTTACATATGAATAAAGTGATCAAGAGAAACATTTCAAGGAAGGATAAAAGGATTAAAAACATATTTTTGAATGTCAAGGTTTCTGTCTTTAGCAAACGGTGGCGCAACGTTTAGTGAAAGGATCACATAACGTTTATTGTGATGGTACAGTAGCAATATGGATAAATGTTGTGATGGTACAGTGGAACGGGTTTAATAGCAACATGACTTGGCTGGCATTACTATCTTTCTGAATGACTAGACATATGTAGTTAGGTATACTTATGTATAAATGCTGTAACTATACAACTGTTATATGCTGTCGTTCACTTGTTGCCAAAGGGAAGTATCTAATTTATAATATACTGCCTTTTGGCTTCCAGAGCAGTATATTACCGTATATGGACGTAAATTAATAGAGATTCTCAGACAATATATAACTACTATCATGCACCTATCATGTCTTAACAGTAATGTTCATGCAATATATATATACTCGTATATACTTGTGTACGTGAAGATGTTCGGACAATATATAATACCTATTGGCATGTACATGTGTATCAATAGGGATGTTCGGGCAATATGTAGTTAGTGTTATATGCATGTGTGAAGGAGCATAGTAACTTTTATTGGCTGAGCACCCTTGCTATATCGGATAATATGTGTTTGTCTCTAGCATTCAAATAGAAATTACGTCACGCAACAACGACCACTGACATGTCTCCATCCAGACAAATCTAACTGATCTAGGTTTCAAGCTACCATGCACAATATCCATGATAGACAACATACGAATGTTCTGACAAAGCCGGCATTGGATCTGGTGCAATGCATATCAATCATTTGCATATAATGATGATATAAATTCATTTAGTGCCACAGTAGATAGCCTTCAATAACTCATTATTATCTGCCTTGTTTATTCGGGCAAATGGCGTTTTAACTTTGATATGGCCTAATCTAAATGCATGATTTCAGGAGCCCATTAATTCTGCAGCCATCCATCTTGGTACTTAAGCTCTCAACGTAAGGAAATCTCCACCGAACTAGATGTTCTTGGTATTATATTTACCAACGATGGCAAGAGTGTGGAAACATGTCCATAAAAGAATCCAGTAAATATAGAAAAAAATATTTCACGATACGAGTTCCTCTGATATGAGCTCTCTTGGTCTGCTTACAGTACAGACACAAAGTTACACCTCTTTCAGACAATTTGCGATCCTACACTTTCGTACGGCATGGCAGCTGTGTTTTCTTTCAGATACCTTGCCTAGGGCATATGAAAACCCCAGAATATTAATATTGACGTTGTTTCACGAATTATTTGTAGTGTTGAGTGTTGTAAATCAATAATGTATCAATCAACGGGAAAAATAATAAAATATTAAAAAATAATCATTTTATTTCCAATAAATTTTATATACACAAATTAGAAAGAGAATATGAACACTTGCAGGTAGTCAATCATACATAAGTCGCTATTCACAGTTCATATGTGTCAGTTTTATAATATCTAAAACATTGGTAGCCTGCCGGTCGTTACTCTCAAAACGGTCAGAGTACAGACGCTACTGGACTAGGCCTACTATTTCTTCATGTTGACGTATACAGACCTATGTGGTTCACATATATGATCCGTGGAGTCAGTTAAATAAACAGTATAAAAATGAAGTTGCATTAATAACTATGTACATGATTAAGTTACGCTGGATGTAGTATGCAACAAGTCAACGTAGGCTTACTTATCGCATTTGGAAACTTTCTCCATGTTACGATGCGTGTTCAGCCTAATTTTATTTTCGTAGAGTGTACTACTGCTGGAGCTCTAACCTGTGCATGTAAAGACGATAATAATAAATCTTCTTCTGATTTTGTTGAAATAATCTATGCACATTTTGTTTATGATGTCTGCATATGTCTTGAATCGTGTGGTGCACATGTCAGTTACATATTAATGATAGCAGGAAAGGCAAACAGTACACAAAGAAGTTCATCATGGATCATAGCATTAATATATTTGCTTTCCTTGCCTGTTGTATATGTGCAAGCACAATTCATCGTCGTAAATTTCAATTAATATTATCATGTACAATCACCAAATTATGACAAATGCCAGATAATGAGGTACAAGGAAAAAGTTAACTATTTTAATATCAGATTATTGAAATTGCACTTACACAATCAGTGTGTATGTAATAGTAATCCTTTGTCTCGCTGTCATGATAAAAACATCTGAAGTTAAGGCCAGTACAGATACATGTTACCTTGATTACCCCTTACAACGCTGAAATGCTTGCACTAACTATAAAGATTAAAGGGTTCTTTTAATTTGAAAAATCATAATAAATATCTTAGTTAGCTCTTTCCGCTTCATTTAAATATCTATGCTATGGCCATTATACATTTTTGTTTCTTAAGTGCGGAGATCGACTTTAGACTTCAAAATCTGACGTCTATAGACGGTCCCTGCGCTGAAAGGGTTAAGCTGGGAAGTTTTAAACACACGTCAAATCATTAACCGTTATTTTACGCTATTTTAGTTAATACCTCAAACAAAGTGTTCATTCAGATTACGAGCGTCTCAAATAGCTGAGGTAATTTGAATTAAATTTCACGACTGATTTTCACCGCTAAAAACCAACGTCTGCGAAAATTCCAAATTCACAGTTGACCATTTACCCTTGCTGAGAGAGATATACATATATGCTTTGCATTAGCAAATGGTTCTCATTTAACCCTTTAAGTGTAAAATTATTTTATTGAAATTTCCACCCACTTGAAGCTGTGTCTCGCTAAGGCGATCCAAAACTTCAAGGGAGTGGAAATTATTCAGATTTGACAAAATTAAGGTCTACAATAATTTTGATTTTTTTTCTGATTGGTGTCACGTCCTATCTTAAACATATTCGAAAACTTGTATTTAATGTGCTAATAAAAAATAAAAAATATGATCGGGACCGGTGGTTAAAGGGTTAAAACTGCAAATCTCGAATACAATGGTTTCCATATCAGGTTAGTTCAGCTGTGGAAGGGCTGATCAGAGTTGAACGTAAAATAACCGTTGAGGATGACTGTTTTAGTAAAAGTAGGACTATATACCCAGCAAACACGAGCCGTTGGCCCAATGTTGGGTTGATGTTGGGTCAGCGTCGAAGACGGTGGGCCAACATTAAACCAACATTGGGTCAACATCTCGTGTTTGCAGGACTAAACAGTAACTGTGATTGTTTACTGCAAGCTTATCAAGGAACAAAAAGCCAGGAGCATCACTTGGGCAGCTTGAGGCCAACCTTATCATACACGCGCTTCATCATCATGTCATTGCACTTGAGTTTTCTGATGACCATCTCTGGTAGAATAAAGCCATTATACATTTGGATAACGCCATGTTTAGTGCCCACTGTCACTCCGATCAGGACGGGTGCGTTATCTGTAACAAAAAAATACAATAAAGATAACTCGGTCTGCAATGAGATAAAACGAGAAAAGGAAACGAAAATTAATTAACCCCTAGAGCACTGAGCTAAGAAATTAAAATTTTCAGTCACTTGAAGTTGTGTCTCGCTACCGCGATCCACAACTTCAAGTGACTGAAAATTTGTGTTATGTATGAAATTTAAGTCCCAACATATATCTGTGTTTCAAGATTGAAAGCATATTTTATTTTTAACAATTGGTTATACAGGTGCTAATAAAAACACAGAACGTCTGCTGTAGTCGACATCAGTGCTCGAAGGGTTAACATAGCTTTTTGTAATGTTGCGACCTCACAAGAGAGCATCCCTGGAGTAAGTGAAAACTGCTTCAATCCTTCAAACATATTAACCCTTAGAACACTGATGTAGACTAAAGTAGGTATTTTGTCTTTTTAATATCACCTGTAAAACCAGTTGTCAAATGTAAAATATTTTTTCAATCTTGAAGCACTGATACAGTACTGATTTAGCAAAATGGGACAAGCTTTTTCAGTGGGGCTAGCCCCGGCTAACGCAGGCTAGCCCTGGGCTAGCCCCATGTTCTCTCCCCACCCCATTTGGGGCTCGCATGTATGCGCCCAAAGTTATAAAATCGTTTAGCCGGGCCGCAATGTGCGTTTTGGTATAAGTTCATATAACTGGAGCCGCGCTTATATCGCCGGGGCTCAAGCCAATCTAGAGCCTCGGCGAATTGAGTCAACGACTGTCAGGCGCGCTTCTCGTCTGGTCCAGTTTCAAGCTCGACCGGTGCGCCGGGCGAGCCTGACTTTCAGGTGCCTGTTTTTTCATCTTCAGTTAGGCCTATTCCAGTGACCGTAGCTTCATAAAACCACCCATTTTCTGAATTTATACACTGAACTGCTTGTCTGATACTAAAGATAATGTCTAAATGCTAAATGCTAAATGGCTAAGACGAAATAAATCAGGACTGCAACAGGTCTACATGTATACACGTACGGACACTCAATTATCGCACGTTTAGATCAACTCAGAGCTGTTCAGATGATGCTGAATGTGGTCAAGCTGAGCGCGCCCTATCTTGCCCAGAGCGAGCCTGGCCTGGCCCGGCGAGATGACACATGGTTCACAGCATCCATGTTAGCCGCCACACAGTATACTGGGTGCAAGCCCAAGTAGAATTTGGGCGGGTATATTTCCCTGGCCCGAACCGTGTGGGCGCAACCAATTCTGCGCCTGTCTCGCCGGGCTTGCGCCCGGGCTAATGACGGGCTGGCCAGCGTTAACGCAGGCCAGCCACTGATGAAAAATCTGTCCCATTTTGTGAAATCAGTACTGTATATGTTGAGACATTAATTTCACAAATCACATACATTTTCAGTCACCTGAATTTGTGTGTCGCGGTAGCGAGACACAACTTCAAGTGACTGAAAATTCAAATTGAATAGCTCAGTGTTCTAAGGGTTAACCCTTTGCCTAACGCGACTATTGTCATCTTTAGTCCGTTTTATTGGCAGATGATATCACTGATATCGGCATTGAAATGAGTGTTTAAACATTGGGAATTGCAAATGCGGCTTCTCCAATTAAACAAATATGAGTAATTTTCACTGACTTGAAGTTGTGGGTCGCGGTAGTGAGAAACAACTGCAGGTGAGTGAAAATTTAAATAAATTAATTTAGCAGGATAAGGGTTGACCTAGAATTAATGTGATTGTGGAAATTATCTCGCTATATACTGATATACATGATATATCTCCACCTGTTAAGATCATACCAAGCAAACACGACATATCGACGCAATGTTGGATCAATGTTGGGTCGACGTCGTAGACGTCATGTAAAGGGATTATATTATAAAAATTGAGGCATAAAATAGTGACATTTGGACCCAAAGGGTTATTTGCTATGTACAAGTATCGGCCACAATGTCCGACAAAAAGGAACATGACCGATAGGTCGAAAATAAGGCTTAACAAGAGGACTGAAGTCCCATATCATCCCCCGCCATAAATTAGGTTAGAGTTTTATGCGGTCACAAATGTTTTAAATTTCAGCCATTTTAAATTTCAGTGAAATCACCTATACATTACACATTACTTCTGACTTTAATTTTTGAGTTTTTTTGCCCACAAACAATTTTGTGGCAGCCATGGCAGCCATTTTTAATTTCTGTAAAACCTTGAAAAAATCTCATGCACATCTCCATATCGTGGAGAATGTGATTGTACAATTTGAATAATCTACGACTTTTTGCAACCTCAAGAAAATTGAAAATGATCCGTGGCGGCCCTTTTGAATTTCAGCAAAACCTTTGAAAAATCACCTGCGCATCTACATATTGTAGGGAATGTGATTGTAAAATTTAAATAATATCAGTTTAAAAGTTTTGAGCCCACAAAGAATGCTGGAGTTTATTTCTGGCGGCCATTTTAAATTTTGATAGCATCTTTAAAAAATCCATTGCACATTCACATGTTGCTAGGAATGTGGTGTTAAAATTAAAAAAAAAATTGACCAAACTAATTTTTTGAGTTTTTGCACCCCCCAGTATATTGAAATTGGTCCGTGACGGCCATTTAAAAGAACCTCAATGGACGTAGGCGCAGTTTCCATCCGGCGAGACCCCAGAAAATCCACAACGTGTGAGTACTTGGCTCATAAGGCGAATTTGCTTGGAATGAAAATAGCTTGATGCGCCTCAATGGCAGCTCAGCTGTATATCTCCCAGGAGACTCAGTTGGAATTTGAATGATAACAGGTTACTCTCGATGTTCAGCCCTCTGAACAGCCTACGGCTGGATACATGCGCTATATAAGATTTCATTCATTCATTCATTCATTTTGAATTTCAGTAAAACCTTGAAAATGTCACCTGCACATCTCCATATGGTGGGGAATGTGATAATAAAATTTGAATAATTTCTGACTTTAAGTTTTTGAGCTTTTGCGCCCACAAATTTTTTTTAGAGTTGATCTCTGGCGGCCACTTTGAATTTTGGTAGCATCTTAAAAAAATCATTTGCACATCTCCATGCTGCTAACTTAGTATGTTTTATTCTATCACGATTTAAATGTATTATTGGAATGATATTACATTGCAATTTTGTATCGTGTATTTTATTCAATATTGTTTGATAAATAGATCCGAAACGTGAAATGACAGTAAAGGGAACATTAATTTTTAAACAATCACGAATAATTCGGTGTTTGTCATTATACAACAACATAATATTTTATTTTTCTTACAATAATAACATTTATTTTTTTATTTTTACTGCGTTTGAAGGGGTGCACTATATCATTCTTATATTCTGACAAAATGCATGAGCGCACAATGACGCACTGCTCTTTTTTTGTCACTCAAGATGTGGGCTCTTCGTCGTGCATGTGTGATTGATATAAACGAATTCGGCAGTATGGCCATGCTTTTATAAAAATAAATCACGGATGTGATAATTAATTAATAGTCAGATTGTGTGGAAGTAAATGGTAGGAGAATGGTAAATTGTGTTTTTTCTTACTGGGTTTGTAAGGCTTCATAGGTTTCTTCTCCACTCTGAGCTTCAGATTCGCAGCTAAATGCTTAGCATTTTCTTCTGCGTATAACGCCAACTTCGTCTCCTGGTAAAATAAATCAAACATTATATTAGGCTGAAACGAGAATCAGTATTTCTTGTATATGCAATCCAGAGCTATTGTCTAAACATAAATGGTATTATGATAAAAAATATAACGGGATGAGTGTTCGAATATCGATTTTGTCTCGATTGTTTAATATTTATGCAAAATGTGTTTAATTATGTTTTAAACTAGTATATTGTACACTCTACTCTAAAATATTAAGCGAAGCATTGGAGGTACGATTTAGTCATTACTAATTTCAAATTACTATGTCTGTAAGCAATGCGTACATTGCTAACCTTATTCCCGCTAATTCATCTTTTTTTTAATTCCACCTACTTGGAAGTTGTGTGTCGCGACCCAAATATTCAAGAAAAAGACTCATAGTTTTTTCAACCCTTTCAATCCTGAATTTATTATTGTCATCTTCATCCACTACAAGCCGCGAATTGCTGCCGCAATTCTCGACTTGTAGTGGATGAAGATGACTTGATGTGGTTTAAAAGTTAAAGAAAATTACCACGTATTGGTGAACCAGTTTTATGGAAATTTTTGTTCTAAAACCCTTTGTTTTAGTAAAATTAAGTCTGTTTTCAGGGATGTAAAATCATGCTTTAATGCATCGTGAGGGCTGAAAGGGTTAAATTTGAGACTTAATGGTTAAACACTCATTTCATTCCCAATAAAACATTAAAAACGACTAGAGTCGTGACTAACGGGATACAGGGACTCTCCAGCCACCTACCATGGTTGTCAAATAAAATAAACTTGTTTTGTGTATATCTTTTACTTTTCATTATTAAAATATAATTTGACTTGAGGATTTAACAACAAAAATGAACACTGAGCTATTTAATTTAGGTTTTCAATCTTTTAAACTGTTAAATGTGTGTCTCGCTACCGCAAAACACAGATTCAAGTGATTGAAAATGTATGTAATTTGTACAATTAAGTCGCAATATAATTATATCGAAATAGAAAAAATCTATAACATTGAACAGCTAATTATGCAGGATTATGAAGGTGCTAAATAACATAACGATTAAAGTACAGTAGTCGACATAAGTGTTCTAGGAGTTAAAAGTACCGTACAACCAATATGTGGGATAACCAACCTGAACACTGGTACAATCTCCAATTGCAAAGACGTCCTCGTGTCCATCAACCTGGAAGAATTCGTTCACGTTCAGCGATCCATGCTCGTTCATCGCAGGTTCTGTTAAACGCAATCAGATGCTGTTGCTATTGGCGCATATATATGCGCGGAAATATTTCACATTAATCAATTCAGCGCGGGGACCGTCTTTATACAGCATAATCTGACGTCTATAGACGTCAGATTTTGACGTATAAAGACGGCCCCCGCACTGAAAGAATTACAATACTTCTGATGGGCGCAGACTCATAACATAGGTATTCAAATGAAGCGGAAAGAGCTAGCTAAGACATTTATGATGATTTCAAATTGAAAAAACCCCTTGGTCTGCGTGCTTTTTTCAAAAATAATTCAACGTTGTAAGGGTTACGAAATAGCTTTAACCTATATCTAAATTGGGCGGAGTCGAATGAGTACAAAACGTCATCTGTAGTACATATTCTGCACCACCAATATAATTGTTCTGATACCTGCTCAGCTCAATCTAGCCCCAGCGGCTCAGAAACAGGTTTCAGCCACAGATTGACCGCGTACAAGATCGTGGGACATTTCTTTGGACGGTCATACATAAGACTTCCGATCACATAATTCGCGAAAATTTAAACACGCGAAACTTAACAGATCTACAGTATTTAGTTTGGGGAGCTGTCTATTTTTCACATTTAAAAAAATATATGACGTCATCCGCTTGAAGCTGGAAATTCTCAAGACGTAGTATCATAAGCATATAATGAGGAAATATCCATACTAAGCTATAGAATTTAAATCTGGAAAATGCTGGGCCAATGTCTCCTTCAAGTCGTCATGTTTAAAAGACAAATGAAAAGGGAAAAACATCCCAGCAAACACGACACATCGACCCAATGTTTGACCAATGTTGGCCCAGCGTCTACGGCGTCTGCCCAACATTGACCCAACATCAGGACGATGTGTCGTATTTGCTGGGATAGGGCATAGACGCGATTTAGCTTATTTTGATATTTCTAGCAATAGCGTGTGAAATACTTTACTTGACCCATTCAAGCCTGAATGTAATACTGTCATCTTCATCCACTACAAGCCGGGAATTGCTGTCGCAATTCTCGACTTGTAGTGGATAAAGATGACTTAAGTGGGTAAAAAAATCTAAAATATATAATTATTATTAAAACAGTTCCTTGAACATGTTCATTCTTAAACACCTATGTGTAGGAATTAATCTTTCTTCAGAGATGAAAAATGATGCTTTCATGCATCGTGGAGGTTTTAATGGCTAATAAGTAAAGTATATGATTGTCTCACCTAGAGATGATCCGAATGCATCCCGTTCTCTAGATGATCCTCCTATACAGATGATGGCCATGTCTGCCGTGACACTCGTCCCCTTTTCTGTCACAGCCGTCACTTCTCCTTCCTGACGTAACTCCTCTAAGTTAGTGACACGCTCATCTAAACAATTAAGTAGATTTTATTTTCGATGTAACTTAAAAACAAAAAAACTATTGGCGAATATTTCCACACACATGTAGGCCCCTATCTGCCAGACACAAAACATTTGAATAGCATTTGTACAATGTTGGACCAATGTTGAAGACGTTGAGCCGACGTTGTTTTGTGTTTGCTGGGTATGTGCCAGACGCTACCGAAGGCAACATTTTTATAATAATTGTGTTTCCTCGGCCATGAAGGGTCGACGTATCTGTCGAATTATGTTGGTAGATATAATTATAGAGTGATGATAATCAGATACCTACAATTTTATATAAAAATATATCTAATATAAAATACAAAAAATAATATTGTCGGTACTTAATCGCGCTATTTATTGAGTAGTTAACAATAAATCGTCGCCTCGGAGCTCCGAGGCGACGAAATAGTAATATCTGTATGTAGTGATTTCTGGTTAACAATTAACCCTTTAACCCTTAAAGCGCGGCATCATAAATGTCTTAGTTAGTTCTTTCCGATTCATTTGAATACCTGTGTTATGGGTCTACTGCCATTAGAAATAGTTTTACTCTTACTGTGCGGGGATTGACTTTGAAAGTTAGAATCTAACGTCTACAGACGTCAGATTATGACGTCTAAAGTCGATCCTCGCGCTGTAAGGGTTACCCTCCAAGCTGTTTGATTAAAATTGAAATTTTTACTCACTTGAAGTTGTGTCTCGCAGACGCAATTCACAACTTCAAGTGAGCAAAAATTATTCAGATTTAACAAAATGGAGGTAAACGATTTTGACAACTTACTGATTGATGTCAGGTTTTTTCTTGTTGGAAGACTGGCATTTATATTGCTAATAAAAGTTACAAAAAACGAATATAACCGTACCGGCGATTAACCCTTACAGCGCGGGGATCGACTCTTGTCCATAGACGTCATATTCGGACGTCTAAAGTCGATCACCTCACTGTAAGAGTAAAAATATGCATAATGGCCGTAGACTCATAACAAAGGTATTCAAATGAATCGGGAAGAGATGACTAAGAAATTTACGATGATTTATACAAAACAATTTTAGCGCTTTACGGGTTAAATTCACAATGCCACCTGCATGGGCCACCGATATTTGCTTATCTATACAATGCGCGGCATAATGAAGTAAGTTGAATAAAAATTGTATAATTCATCACAATAAGCTGATAAGTGCGTTCTGAGCATTCCTTTCGTACGCAATACTTCTGCATTTCATTAAATCAATCCAATTATATTAATAATATGTAGGGCACCCGCGCGTGTACTACATAGTGGTCGTCCGCACCTGGATGGAATAGGTGTAAATGACCAGCGTGGCGTAAATATCCAATTATACCTAGTCAATTGAGTTATGAGAGATAAGTCTGCATTTCAAAGCTGCACTAGTAATAATAGTAATTCCGTGCTCGGGCGATATGCTAATATGATGCTCTAATTCTACCATTTGAGCCCTAATAGGACTCAAATTGTACAATGAGGGCTCCAAATGGACATATTAAGGGCTCATATTGTACAATGAGGGCGTCAAATTGACATATTGGGTCATCCAATTTCTCAGCTGACCCCAGTATGTCTCCGATTTGCGGTCAGGCGATATAGTTATTTGATGCCCTCATTGTACAATTTGAGCACAGAAGAGGGCTCAAATTGTGCAATAAGGGCGTCAAATTGACATTTTGGGTCATTCAATTTCTCACGTGACCCCGGTATGTCTCCAATATGCGGTCGTGCTTCAAACTAGCACAATAAGGCTTCCAATTCGCTTCAACATGTTCAAGGTGTGAACCACTAACCGAGTATAAGTTTGATGCCGAGGTCTGTCACCATTTTGTGGATCTTTTTCTGGAACTTCTGGTTGGCGTCTGGGTGGCACAGCAGGCTGTTGCTGTGTATGATAGTCAGCTCCTTATCGGGGTGTGCCTCGGCAATCTCCGCCGCCACCTCCACCCCCACCGCTCCTCCTCCCACCACAAGGATCCTCTTAGAAGCAGTGACCTGAAAATATTTGTTTCGTAAAAAATAGATAGGTACCCAGAAAACATTGATAGACCTACATGCTGTGAGCTATATTCTATTGATTATATCTGTCAAATTCAATGACCGATTTTTTAAGACATTGAACTAGATGTACCGCGATATAAGGTCATTATCATGCCTACATTTAGAAAATAAATCTCTATACCAATTAATGTAGCAGAAAATGGATATATTAGATCTATCTATGTCTGTGGTGTTAGATAGCCTGCTGTTTTCTTGTGCTACTAAGCATTACACGCATGCTACCTTTAAAATAACAGCATTTAAAGTGTATTATGTTACCATGTTCCACTAAATAGATTTTGGTTAATGCTTAATATAATATGTTATTCTAAGATGATAACTGGCAATAACAAAACTAACTTTCATTATTACAAATCTTGAGAGGAGAACATCTCCAGATTGATCAGATTAATAAAGAACAGTGACAACTGATAGATAAACAAGAGAAGTATACCAAGGAAAAATAATTTATTAACAGCAATAGTTTGTGCCTAGTTTGGAAATCCAACTACAAGAGTTGATTGAATTAATTCTAACATCAGCTTATAATAATTATGTAGGCTTATATTACACATTGTTTCTAATAGACTTTTAACATGGTTAATATGTAGATAATATGATCAATATTCGACTGATATCTGAGTTTACCTTTTCCATGTACTGTGTGAACACTTCGATACCCTCTGCCTTCGTTGTGAACTCGGCTTTGGCAGGAAACCCCAGCTTGGGACCGGTGCACATCACCAGTGTGTCATAATCTATTTGACGGTCGTCAGACAGGATGACCTTTTTCCCCGCTGTGTCCACGTCCACTACTTTGGCGTGTATAAAGTTCTCTCCAAACACTTCGTTCAAGGGTATGAACATGTTCTTGATGCATTCTGTGGAGCGTAAATACAAAATATGGATGTCTTCTCATTTTATTTTCATTCTACTTGGAATACAGGGCCGGATTAGGCACGTGGGCGGCATGGGGCAATAAGTTTTAGACTATATAGCACTTTCATAGCAAGTTAATTTACTGTACGCTGGGAAATTTTATCTTTCACTGTAATTTATTGACAGTATCTTTCTTGATAACGATCAGACAAAGTTTTCCACAGGGGGCTTTTGAAAATCAACAATAAGAAAACATAGCGAATAAACTTACCAAAGCCCGTTATATAAACATAATGAAGTATATTTTGGAAAAAAGTATATTGACAAACAGCATACCGTGTACAGTCATATAATATACATTTACTCCTCTGGTGGGGGAGCAAAGGGTTGTTTCAATTTCAAATCATGATAGTTAGTTCTCTCCGCCCATTATAATTTGTTTTAATTCCTTCAGTGCTGGGATCGACTTTAAACGACGTCAGATTCTGACGCCTAAATACGGTCCCGTCGCTGAAAGGGTTAACATGGTTAAGATGATGGATATAAGAAAAGACACATTTTATTTTACCACTGTCATGGTTATGTTATGTCTCAATCATGAAGCAGTGACACGTGTTTTGTGCTAGTACATGTATAGCCACAATGGGATGTCACCTCCATTGACCTGTATCAAGCCAGCACGACTAAGATTCAGATTCAGATTCAGATTCATTTATTTGATCAAAGAGAGTAAGTACATAGTAATATAAAAGCAGTTGTATATATTATGATGATCATATTATGATGATAAGTATGTCATTATAGTTGTTGATCATAGTACATCAGTTCATGCACACTGGGTATAATTGACCGTGACCCATTTACCATGATATTTACCCATATACCGTGAAGCGGTATTTATCATTTTTTTGAAATCGTCTTTATTAGCTATACTGGATATCATTGCCGCAATTTTCAGTAAGCATTGCAGCAGCATTTGCTTGAAAAACTTACTACAACTAAAGATTATTACAAAGTAAATTATAAAATATACCAGAGCATCTTGAAATTAAACATCTAATAAATGTATCTATTGTGATAGATAAAAAAAAATAACCCAGACTAGATCAATATAATAATAATAAGTAATGCCCATAGATAGTATCATAATCATTTCCTAACATGCCATAGAAGTGTCACCGTATTATGCCAAGATCAGTTTCGCTACACATAGCCCTCATGCTGGTACACGTTGTGATATATCGTAGGCTTCGGATTGGTCGAGATGGCCATTTCGACCAATCCGAAACCTAAGATATATCACAACTTGTACGAGAATACGAGCCCTGTTCCTACTAGTGCTTGATGGATCCATAATGCAGATTTGATATCTACCTGCGCTGACTAGAGCTCTGCTGTTGGCTATGTTGTGATGCAAACAATCCTGTTTGTCTATCACCGTGTACTTGACTCCCCATTTCTTGAGCAGCACAGCCAGTTCCACACCTGCGTATCCACCTCCGACCACCACAATGTGGCCGGCCTCCTCTGGTACGCACGAAGCATGTACTCCTCCCATTGTACCGTCAGTAAGATCCCTTCAGATCTACAACATCCCATTATTGCATTGACGTCTCCTGAAGCAGCATGATTGTTATGTCTAATTCACTGGTCTGAAGATCACCTCGGCATCGTCACCTCGGCATCGTCACCTCGGCATCGTCACCTCGGCATCGTCACCTCGGCATCGTCACCTCGGCATCGTCACTTCGGCATCGTCACCAAGGCATCGTCACCTCGGCATCGTCACCTCGGCATTGTCACCAAGGCATCGTCGCCATGTTCACTTAACATTTTGAAGCCAAGCATCCTGACTTGATGACAATGCACGACTGATCTTTGCATTGCATTGCATTGCATTGCATTGCATTGCATTGCATTGCATTGCATTGCATTGCGTTGCGTTGCGTTGCGTTGCGTTGCGTTGCGTTGCGTTGCGTTGCGTTGCGTTGCGTTGCGTTGCGTTGCGTTGCGTTGCGTTGCGTTGCGTTGCGTTGCGTTGCGTTGCGTTGCGTTGCGTTGCGTTGCGTTGCGTTATTCATTTAAATTCATTCAAAAAAATTGAAATCGGGAAAGATTGATATAAAATATATTCCCCACGCTGATAGTATCAAGGCACAATTATGCTGTATTTGATAGTGCCCGTGCAATGGCAACTCTCAGAGAGTAGATAAGGACAATTTAACATTCCCATGTCAAAATAGAAAAAAGCCAGACGTTTAACATGGTTAAGCATCCTTTTTATTTTTTATATTGATAGAATATTTGAGCCGATCTGGCAAAATAAGACGGAAGTCGCGTTGTGGGGTATTGGAGTTATTATCAGATCCTGAATCTCCACAAAATTACCTCTAAAATGGGGTGTCACGCAAGCCTGCAGGTTGAATAGCTCCAACGATGTAACTCAGGCCAAATCGGAAAATATCAATTTAAAAATCGTGTCATTTTGAGAAAACGGAGTTCAAAGATGGAGAAAGTTTTTTTTATATTTGTTCTCAACCCTTAGTCAATTTCTTGTATGAGAATGTCACCAGGAAGGATATATACATATTTGTACAAATGACCAGTATAGTAGGCCCACTTCTATTAAAAATGGTCAGTTAGCTGATGCAGGTAATCCCAAGTACACACTACGTCACGGCTTAGGGTGGGGTTTCATATGGGTATTACCCCAAGGTCATGTCAAGGTCATATCAAGGTCAAATCAGCCAAGGAGGGGCAAAATGTTTTTGTTGTTTTTGCTTCAATTGTATTAATTTAGGATGTCTATGATGGTTGAAACCCACTTAGGCCCCAATACGGAGGTCCACCAAACACATCTCAAACAGGTTACAGGGGTAATATAGGGGTTGGAGGGTAATACCCCCAAAGTGATCTTTATATCATCCCCATCTGATATGATAGGAATGGATTAAATAACACATAGGCCTACATTGTCATGTTTGGACCACTAACTAGAACTTCTTCTAAGTGTGATAAAGCCCAACCCAAGTACACATGGTGACATGGGCTGGGGTGGGGTTTTATAATGGTGTTACCTCACGTCATGTCAAGGTCATCTCAAGGTCACAGCAAAGTCAAATCAGCCAAAAAGTGTGAAGATAGTTAGTTTTTGTTGTCATAGCTCTAATTCTGTACATTTGAGATGTGTATGAGTAATGACGGTTGAAACCCACTTAGGCCCCAACACGTAGGTACACCAAACACATATCAAGAGGTTACAGGGGTAATTATGGGGGTTAGAGGGTAATACCCCCCCCCCCCCAGAATGACCTTTATGTCATCCCCATGTCATATGAAGAAATGGACCAAATAACAGATATATTGCCATGTTGGACCAATCAGAAAATGACCTCAATGACCCCGACAAAATTTAACCCATTTTAATTTTTAATTTTAGCACCCTCAAGATACATAATCAACAATAAAAGCAATTTATACACCAACATCTAGAAAATGGGTACATATACTATATAGGGGCCTATTACCACGCTCATGACGCTAGTGTTGGCGTCATAATTTTGATTGTCTGTAAATTTGTTCATTTTTTGCAAATTGTAACGTTAGTGTGTTTAAAACATCAATTTTATATAATTCAAATTAATTTTTATACCTTACAATTTTAGGAACCGAAAGTTAACATATTAATCTCAAACTTTATCTCAAAATCTGAAATTGGTCAGATTATGACCATTTTACCTTTTGGAGGCACTAGCTCAATAGTCAAAACGCGACTTCCGTCTCCTTTTGCCAGATCGGGTCACATATGTCCTGATGATTACAAAATATATAGGCTTTATCCCATATACATGTTTTTACTTAAAGAATGCTGGAAGCCTCAAGCGTATGGGCCATAATGCATGGAAGTCTACAGGAGCGGTATTAAGTGTGGTGAGACGGTAAACAGTTCTGCGATCATTTAGCCATGGCGATCAGCTATCAATATGCCAATCACGGGAAACGCCCCATATTCAGCCTGTTATCATGTAATATATAGTAAATAAAGCCTGACAATAGTTTATAACAAAAACAGCATAGTAATCTTACCCCGTTTGGTGAAGTGAATAATCCTTATGATAACCTGCGAGTTATATCCGCTTAAATATCTATCCCAAGTGATGCCGGCCAAATCAACAGCTATATAGCACACCTTGCTAATTGCATGCCAATACACAGGGGATGCGACTGGGTATGCTATGTATATTGTGGGATGTGGGTATACCTTGGCGCTGTCCACACAAATGCACGCTCCAGTGAGTCACGGGGCATGACGAAATGGCTTGATGTAGTCCCAATGGTGGCTTAATGCTGGGCCAGCGTCGCAGCCTTATTTATGTTATTATAACATGTTTTTATAAATTTAAATAAACTACCAAAGGAGAGTGAAATAAGATATCAGCAGTGGACTAGCAGATACTGTCTTTTGGCTTTGCAGAACAGAATACACTTCTATTTTTGGGAGATGGGGACGTGGCGCTTTGGTAGGCCTGACTGCCTCGCCAGTCATGCATGCGTCCCGGGTTCAAACCCCGCTGGTCCTGCGTGGGGTTTTCAGAGAAATATCTATGTTTCTCCCTTCTCAAAGTGCCTGGGCGATCACGTCAATGGCGGCCTCGTCGAGGTAATTTGAAACCAGTGCATCGACGTTATTTCGCACAGGGTCACGCGCTGCGCGCTCCTTCACATGACAATCTATTATGTAAACCTGCTGTTCAGCTGTTCGAGGTAAACATTTGTAGATCTATAACGTTTATACAATGTTGGACCAACGCAGAAGACGTTGGTCCAACATTGTATAAATGTTATAGAAATGTTTTGTGTTTATTGGGTATGGAGGTTATGAATATAACTTTAATAGGCAGAGTATACCCAGTGTAGAATTTATTTCCCAGCAAACACGATATATACATGGATTCGGTGTTGGCTCCATGTCGGGACAGCGTCACAGACGATGGGCCAACGTAGATGTTTCTTGGGTTGGACACAAGGCACATAAAAGTGGCTGCCAGAAGACGGCTTACCATCGGGCCAACGTATGAAACATCGGTTCAACACTCAGCTGGCGCTGTAACATCACTTATAGCGATATGCTGGCGTATTTATGTGGACCTGCTACACACAGCATGTATACCAGATATACCAGAAATACTCACTGTATTTCAGGCTTTATTTATTATGATTTAAATAATTATGTCAAACACAACAATACACACCATGTGATATATGCGAGTTGTGCAATGGGCCATGTTGCTTGTACATCATGTAGCATGTAATGTAATCCACCCATAACAGTCGTACTATGAAGATGGTGATAGAGTAAAAACAGTAATGGTGGAGCTGAAGAGTGATGAGTGATGATTACCCCGGAGGATTCTATGGTATAGACTTAGGCCCCTATATAAAACAAAATGCGCTTACGATCACTTATTAGGCCTACATCTTGTAGCCACCATACAGCCACCATACACCAAGGAGATACATGTATGTCCACATTGCAAGTTACTTTCAAAAACAATAAAATCCGTTTTTGACAAAAAAACATTTGTCTGCCATCCCAGCAAACACACAACTTTTATATAACATTTGTACAATGTTGGACCACGGGGTCAATAATTTATCGGTTTCAAAAAATATAAACAACAATAAAAAAACACATGGCGAACTGTGGATTATCAACTATTTATCTAACCCTCACAACGCCGAAATATGTTTATGCAGACCAAAGGGTTATTTTAATTTGAAATCATCATAAATGTCCTAGTTAGCTCTTTCCGCTTCATTTGAATACCTATGTCACGGCCATTATAAATATTTCAGCACGGGAACCGACTTTCGAGTCAGATCCTGAAGTCTAAAGTCGATGAGTTATTTACCTCAGAAGAGAGCCTGAGTGGTGCGTCGTTTCGTGATCCCAATGAGCACACCTGTCTCTCTTCCTGTCGCCTACTTGGATCTGCTCCCCCTCTAGAGACAAAACAATAATGCCTCCAAACAGCAAGAGCCTCCACTGACAATATCGACCACCACAGCTGATCATAATCACTATTTCACGTGTCATTCACGAATTAAAGGCACGATATAGATATACATACAACTGTGTTCTGCTACCTGTCCATAGTTATGCGTGTTATATGTGCACATATTGATCATGGCCATCATGATAATAAATTGTTATTATTATTATTTATAGCCCTCATGTTTCCCCATCTTTTTCTCTCATGCATATGACATAAACAGATAAACTACCTTTCCTCACGCTGAGCTATGTAACCCTTCCCACTGGGCATACGACGTTGTTGCGACGTTGAATCAACGTCGCAATAACGTCGTGTGCCCAGTGGGTTACCACGCTGAAATGATTTTCTATAAACCATGGAGACCAATGCGGTTTTTTTCAATTTGAAATCATCATGCATGTCTTGAATACCTATTTTATGGGTATATGGCTATTATAAATAGTTTAATTCTTTCAGTGCGGGGCCGTCTATGGACGTCAAAATCTTAGTCCCCGCGCTAAAAGTGTTGGAGTGCTAGTGGTATTTTCATATGATAGCAGCGAAACCTCAAACTATAGGAATATTAAAATCTCTCAAAATGCAAAATTTTCACATCTTGATTAGTATGTGCATGGTCTGCAAGCACTGTGCATTTAGCAACTTTATAATGTTCACTTTGGTTTGACGATATGCACATGGTGTTGATTTGATTGCCGTATTGAAAATTACAGCACTCATACTCGCGAGTAAAAAAAAGTGTGAGGCTTCATTTATTATCATTCTGCAATAGTATTTTATACAACCACATTGAGTGGGAGAAGCGTATATTTATTACCCGTCTAAACCAGGCTGCTCACATTGCCGCAGTGACCACGATTTTCCCACAGCTGGTTGTGGAAAAAAGACACTGGCTCCGCCTACCGATAAGACCGAGAGGGGTGTAGGCCATATTCAGCTAGCGCGCTCTGGTGATCACAGTAGAACCATGTCGCTAAAACATGGCGGACACTGTGTCAGAGCCTTGCGATGTCATCAGGGTATATATTTATATGCTTCTCACATTGAAAGGTTTAAAGCAACATGGTGACACAAGTTCCTAAGTTCCGACATTCCCAATTAGCTCTGACGTTCTGGTGTCCTGCTCGGCGTTTGCGCGGCGTTTATTTCCTGTATTCACAAATTTCTTGTGCTGTGTCTTGCGCCGCATCTAGCGTTGCGTATTGTACTGCGTCTTGCGCCGTGATTCGCGCCGCTTCTTGCTCTGCGCCTTGCGCCTATTCGTGTGTCGCGTTTCTTGCCCTGCGTCTTGCGCTACATTTTGTGTATAAAGGGGGCCATCAATGATATTTTAATAATATGTCGTGTTGTGTGAAATATTAATGATGTCATAGTTATGAATTGTGATGTGTATACAAAAACATAAATATACATCTCATACATATCGTACATTAAAATAATAGACGACGGGGAGTTTATGGCAGCAATCTTATGAATATAACCTCATATATTTGTGTGAATCTCTTAATTAATTTATGTGACTTCTTCTGAAAATCCATTGTTTTGTGTGGTAGGGGAGAGTCGGGCTAGTTGAGCACAGAGTTAGTTGATCCACCTCTTCACATTTCTACACATGGGATTTTAAGGAAGTTTCAACACCACCTGGTGATTCACATTTCTACACATGAGATTTTAAGGAAGTTTCAACACCACCTGGTGATTAACTGTAATTATTACTTACATGGCCACGTTGTGAGCACAGATCCTTTTGCAGGTACGGAGTTTTGTGGTTCAAAAATGAGTTTTTTGCTGTAGTCAGTATAATTCAGATATTATAATGTTTGCAATAATATTACGGTAGGGTTAGGCAGTCAAATACATAAAGATAGCCTATGTCAATGTAAAAATCAACTTCAATCATTGAAATGTCACAAAATTTGCGCTGGCCCCCTTTGCCCAAGCTATTGGGAAAAGGGGGCCACTTTGAGAGCAAATCTATTTGGTTTAGAATTAAAATAAGGTATTCCTGAAACACTAAGTGTGTCTACTATATGTATCTGCATTGCATGTAGCCTACATAGAACAGTCATTGGTTTTGAAATAGTTCGAATATTCTCCTTAAATACTATAGTAACGTTAAGTGCCCCCCTTTGTCCGCCCTTCCCCTAAACATACTTATATTATGTTTGGTAAAACTATGAATTAACTGATCTACATGCGATATTCTTTTGTGTGAAAGCTATTGGTTTAGAATACTCTTATAACACATGGACACGAATGGTATTTTTGAACACTTATATGCGTGTGGCCACATATGGGCTTGAAAGTGTGTTCTGCTTTATACCGATACAATTAAATTTTATTATTGTTCACAATGATCATTGATTATGATTTCTGATATGGCCACTGTATGATCTATATACAAGATACACTTGAAATGGATCTACACATTGCGTGCAAATCAATCTCAGTATGTCGGGGTTATTTGAAATTTGAACTCTAGATGACCTTGAAACGTAAAAAAGACAAATTTCAATCAAATCAGTTTATTTAAATTAGTTCAAATGAGGTATCACACTAAATCAACCATATCTGCTGGTGAAAATTTATTGGTTTCATGGTGATCCTTCGCAGCTGTCTTGGATTTACTTCTGATCTTGAAATGGAAGTAAAAACATCCCAATAATATCGGAATATTCATATTTAAATATTGGAGAATTATATGTGGCATTAAATTCTAGGATTTTTATTTAAAAAATTACAAAATTCACGAAAATTGGTGAAAATTTATATGCGGCTTTTTTAGTCTTGACCTCCACGTAACCTTGAAACGCAAAAGAAAAATTATTCAAATAAATCAGCGTAGTAGAATTAGTCCAAAATGTATTGCATCGGATTTTATTTCAGAACGTGTAATGTAATATAATGTAATGTGGTCGCTTTTGAAAATCGACCATTTTCATTATAACTAAAACCAGAACAGAACATAGAACAAACACAAAACCTTTGTATAGCATTTGTACAACATCGGCACAACGTCTGCGACGTTGATCCAACATTGTACAAATGTTATACAAGTGTTTCGTGTTTGCTGGGATAGATTTAAGAGTTAAACAAGCGTAGGGTGACCTCACGTCTACTGAACTGTGATTTTTGTTTACTTTGGAGCACAAGGTCAGTGGGGCAGCGTTTTCTGATCGCAATGATATATCAGGCCTGGGAATCCGCCTAGGGATGGTGTGACTAGTGGAAACATTAGCAATACCGATACTATACTATTCACTTCCCCGTTCTTATATGATATAATGTTATTATTTCTGCAAAAAAAAATATTTATCAACTGCGAAATGCAAAAGGATGCACACGTGAAAAATAAATACTAAAAATACACATTTTATTTCTAATACATAGTATATACACATGTAATGTGGAATATTAACAGTGGCAGGTAGGCATACACAAGTCGCTGTTCACAGTTCATGTGCGTTTATTTAAAAGATAAATTATTTTTTAAATATATGAAAATTGTGATAGCAAAAACGGTATACACAAGTCAATGTTTATCATATATATATATATATATATATGTAGAATATACATGTATATAGTCAAAACAATGTTGACATATAAGCGTTTCACATTAAGATTATTCACAGAGACAGCCTTGATAAATACAAATAGTTAGTTAAAAATATTCAGTTTACTGATGATGGGTGAAAAAGATAAAAGGTACTAAAACATCATACTCTATTTTACTTGGCACAGCATTGAAATTACAGAAAATATATTTTAGAAGCTAATTGCTTAGATCTTACGATAGAAAAATCAAAAGTGGCTGACAATATATATACATATACACTTTAAAGTGATTAAGGACGGCAGTAAAAATAATAATCATTAACCCTTTAACCGCCAAATTATTCTATTTGAATTTTCACCCACTTGAGGTTGTGTCTCGCTGACGCGATCCACATCTTCAAGTGAGTGAAAATTATTCAGATTTGACAACACGGAGGTCAACTCTTTTAAAATCTTGCTGGATGATGTCACATTGTCTCATTAACATATTTAAAATGTGGTACTTAATGTGGTAATAAAAATTAAAACCCGAATATATGCGGCACCGGCGGTTAAAGGGTTAACAGACACATAGACACAGGCTGTTTCCTCCGTTCCAAACGCTATTTTTATTTTACGCGTCTGTGAAAATGTCAGTCTAACAGTTAAATGAGTAGAGTTACCAGCAGCGGGCTAAACCTGTACCCAGATAGCACCGCGCTGATCACAGAGATAGAGCAAACTGGAGAGTAACTATAAGCAGAAACAGACATAGAGTGGTCTACAACTTTAATCCCCCTAAAACACAGCTCCCGTTTACTCTGATGCTCATTAACTTCGAGAATCCCATCTCAAAGTGAATGAATATAACATTATATTCCCCAAGTAGAATATCTCCATTTAAAGCACATACTCTCCTTGTTGTGGTGGACTACGAAGGTTTGCATACAGCGGGTTATATATAAAGGTGATCTATCACCCCTTATATGGTATGAATAATTATGTCCTTATATGGGGTGATTGGCTATCATGTGACCCTCTCAGAGTGTCACATGCTAGCCAATCACCCCATATAAGGGAGCACTTGTGCCCCATCTTGTGGCAACTGTGATTTATTTGTCACAAATTTATTCATACTATATAAGGGGTGATAGATCACCTTTAAAATATGCCATTTGTGCATAACTGCGATCACAGAGCCCAATTGCGACATGTTTGCTGTGGTTTATTACAGGGAGCCGATATTTAAGCAAAACGACGTATCACTTGGGCAGCTTGACGCCAGCCTTATCATAAAATCGCTGCGTCGACATGTCTTTGCACTTGGCCTTCTTGATGATAAACTCGGGTAGAATAAAGCCGTTGTTCAGTTGAATGACGCCATGTTTAGTGCCCACTGACACTGCCATCATCACGGGTGCGTTATCTGTAGTGAAGAAACAGACAAAGGTAACATCAATCGATCCGCAATGCGAAAAAATATGAATAAAGAACGAAAAGTAATCGACTGAGCCTTTTGCAGTGTTTACTGTTCTCCTAGGCAAAGCCGAAAGGCAGTATCTGTCTACTCGTGAAGTAAGCAGATACTGCCTTTTGGCTTTGCCTGGCAGTGTTAATGTAAATGAGAACTGTTTTAGGGCTTTTAAAATAGAAACGTGGGTAGAATAAATAATTATTGTATACAATTAAAAGATTAAAATGATATGCTAGTAAAGCACACTCATACTTGAAAAAAATGTTAAAACATGCGTTAAATCCGCGTTCAAGCGAATTTGCATCGCGTTGTTCTTAAAACACATGAAACATTAGGGATTATACAAATCTAGCCATGTACATGTATCTCCAACCCAAAATATTATAATAATTATGCTGAGATAATTTAAATGATTTAACGTAGTGCAGTTCAGTTCGTAGCATTGTCCAGTGCAGTTCAGGTCGTAGCATTGTCCAGTGCAGGTTAGTTCGTAGCATTGTCCAGTGCAGTTCAGCTTGTAGCATTGTCCAGTGCAGTTCAGTTTGTAGCATTGTCCAGTGCAGTTCAGTTTGTGGCATTGTGCAGTGCAGTTCAGTTTCTAGCATTGTCTGGTGCTTTACCCTTACAGCGCGGGGATCGACTTTAAACGTCAGAATCGGACGTCCATAGACATCAAATTAGACGTCTAAAGTCGATCCCCGCGCTGAAAGAGTAAAATATCTCTACTGGCCTTAGGCAGCCTGGCCATACCGGGTGCCACTAAGTCACACATGTGATAATGTGCTCTAATTATTTTTTTCGGTGGTAAATGGCAGAAAAATGACATTATTTTCTTACTGGGTTTGTAAGGCTTCATAGGTTTTTTCTCCACTCTGCGCTTCAGATTCGCAGCTAGATGTTCAGCATTTGCTGATGCGTATACCGCCAACTTTGTCTCCTGTTAAAAGAGTTAGTTAAAATGATAAAGTACATATATGCATGTTTAGACAAAATGGAGATAAATATTCCCAGTGTACATACAATCCAGAACTTGTCCAAAATAAATTACATAAAGTTACAGATATAAATTATAAAATATAAAATGTATGATGGGTGTTGCTACAATTATTTAATAATAATTTAACTTTTCATTAAATATAATTTTGTAGTTTTTTATTGTACTGTAACATTGTACTTTGTAGATATTCTGTGCATTGTAAGATGGTGAAAACAACACTAAAATATACGCAATAACAGTAATATTTAGAAATCGTGACATTAGAAGTACAAAATACAATGACTCTTTAGATTTTCTCTCATCACCCATGGACTATTTAGTTTTATATGCGGCGAAAGAAGGATGCGTAGGACTGGGTTTCTTTTTTTGTGATTCCACAAAATTTATGGACAATGTTCAGTAGCCATTGTCATGATTATATTTGCTGATCAATGTACACAAAGTATCACTAACGTCGACGTCATTGGACCTACTTCACTATACATTGACCATTGTCTTATTTCGTGTGGAAATTGTCACTTTTATTTTGATGATATAATTTTAAAGCTCATCGTAGGCATATTATTGCATTTGTATATATTAAAAGTACGATGCTACCCTTAAATACCAATAAGTAGGATATATAACAAACCGGAACACTGGTGCAATCTCCAATCGCAAAGACGCCATCGTGTCCATCAACCTGGAAGAATTCGTTCACGTTCAACGATCCACGCTCGTTCATTGCAGACGCTGTCAAATATTATATGTAAGAAAGAAGCATTCAGTATATGCACACAAAATTGTTCCGAATTCCCAAATTGTTTAAACCTTCCAGTGCGAGGCGTCAGAATCTGACGTCAACAGCTAAAATCCATTCCCGCACTGAAAGTAACAAATTATAATGGTCAAAGGTATTTAAATGAAACATAAAAAGCTAACTAAGAAATTTATGAGGACTTCACATCGAAAATAAATCATTTGATCTCTCTGGTTTATATGAAACTTATATAACAATGTACGTTCTAGACACACCGTTTTGTGAGGCACACCTAAAAATCCCATAGTGCACGAACAAATCATGATTTTCAATCTATGCTGTCGAAGGTATATTGATCAATGTATTGCTTTACCTTGCAAAAATGGCGCCATCGTCGATTTTACGCACAATGCAATGTCTAAAATACCTTCGGACTACTGTATGAAATACTTGATTGTCTCACCTAGAGATGATCCGAATGCATCACGTTCTCTAGATGATCCTCCTATACAGATGATGGCCATGTCTGCCGTGACACTCGTCCCCTTTTCTGTCACAGCCGTCACTTCTCCGTCTTGACGTAACTCGTCCAAATTAGTGACACGCTCATCTGAACAATTACATAATTATAATGACGTTAGCAGGTTAGTGTTTCAGCTTGAGAATAAACAACTCGTGGGAAATATGTCTCCACTTCGCAAACTGTTATGGCAAACCTAGTTTGTTATGCATGTGGCATGTACTGCATGAATAGCTGTATTATCCCAAGTTTAAAAATAGCCATATTCTGAAATGTAAAATATTAACCTTTCTCAAACTACACCAATTAAAACGTAGGCCCTATTGTTTTCCGATAGAAGCAGCACATATCTGTAGAATATATCATCCCTTTGCATATAGAAGTGTGTTTCTGTCACTTTGTTAAGTGACAGATACACACTTGTATATCCAATGGAACGATGCAACCAGTACTCTACTGAAGGTCTTAATCTTATAGTATATCGTTGACCTGGCGCTACATGCACGTGACTGTCGCTTTCTAGGGAGAAATATAGTGATAATAACCTACATATTTTTTGTCTAATTGTCATAACATTAAAACGTCATATGGTAGGTAATTCATCCGTTAGATAATTATGGCATGAAATATTAATCTATGTGTGTGGCAATTTCTTAAAAACGTCTTTAAGTCTATGATGGCGCAGAAACAGACAACAATGTGGGTGCACAGCCAACACACAACCACAACATAACCAGCAGAAAGCCAGAAACACCTGAGGCCATAATTATGAGCTGGCACGTCAAGGGACCAGTTCAAATTTCAGTCTGTGAGAAATCAGAAAAAAGGTGCCCCCAAGCTGTACAGACAGCTTTCACAGCCAATAACTGTCCTTCCTGTCCGTTTGAAGTCAAATACACACTTCAGTGTTGTGGTAAATAATCAAGTCCCTTAAGTATGATAGCTCAACAAGGACATTTTCTCATTTTGTATAATTTTAATGTTCACACTTTAGAAAACTAATGTTGGTAATCTACAAGACTAATGCTTGCGCTCAAGAAAACCTTAAAGTTTGCGTTCTAGATAACTTGTGTTCTGTTTGACTTATTTCCAATTTTAAACTTTTCAAATAAATAGATTAACTTTGTTGTTGTTCCCACTTTTAGACCAGTTTAAATAAACACGCTTGATGCAGATTGTTTTTTTCACCTCAAAACAAAGAGTTTTTCGCTCCGTTTTTCACTTGTACCCAGCAAACACGACACATCGACCCAATGTTGGACCAGTAATGGCACAAAATCTACGACGGCGTAGATTGGGTCAATGTGTCGTTTTTGCTAGGTAGGACTAACCACTGATAATGTCTAGGTGAATTTAAATTATTATGATATAAACAGGAGTAATCTGTGGCTGAAACGTACAATTTCCATACATGACCATACTTGCCTTAGATTTAATTATTAATAAGTTAAACCAGGTCTGTCCTTTTGCATCACTGATTGATAATATTTACTTTTGACGGACCCCTACCCATACATAGTGAGAAGAAAGAGCCAACAGAAAAAGAAAAACTATTTCTCCTAGCAGATCGGGGCTGACCACAGATCAAAGTACTCACTTAGATTGAGGTATGCTTGTACCTCGATTAAAGTACACCCTGAGCGCCAGTCTCACGAAAGTGTGCGGCCTACCCTTTCGTGAGACTGGCGCTCAGGGTGTACCTCAATCGAGGTACAAACATACCTCAGTCTAAGTGGGTACTTTGATCTGTAGTCAGCCCCGATCTGCTAGGAGAAATATTTTGCTTTTTCTGTTGGTTCTTTCGTCTCACTATGTATGGGATGGGGTCGCCATCGTATTTATTATGTTGTTACTCCCTCGCATCTTCAGATTTTATTGGTAGAGGCGTTCTCAACTTTTATTTGATACATTAAGCTTATGCATTTTATACATAGTTTATACTATTATTATCAATATACATGATACATAGGACACTCGCGCATACTCACACACGTTTTTCAAACCATTATTAGGTGGATAATTTACAGATTTACGCCAAGTCGGCCTTTTAAACTACGTCGTTTGACATACGACAGAAGTCTACATAAATTGTGAATTTGAAGTCACTCCAGTACGACTGCTGTACCCTTCCTGTCATTTGATACTTTGACTCTGCCTTGAGATCAAATGACACTGGTAGGGCTTAAATGTCACAAGCCGGGCCTCAAATTCACACTGCCCTCGAAACATACGCCACGTTTATGTTTTGCAAAGCCAAAAGGTAGTATCTGCTCACTTCTAAAGTAAGCAGACACTGCGTTTTAGTGGTGGAAATCACTAACCGAGAAGAAGTTTGACGCCGAGGTCTGTCACCATTTTGTGGATTTTTTTCTGGAACTTCTGGTTACTGTCGGGGTGGCAAAGCATGTTGCTGCTGTGTATGACGGTTACCTCCTTATCAGGGTGTGCCTCCGCAATCTCCGCAGCCATCTCCACTCCCACTGGCCCTCCTCCCACAACCAGGATCCTTTTAGAAGCTTTGATCTAGAAAAGTGTAAACAAAAAATGGCGGTAAATTCTGCAAACGTTGGTCGGATCGTCCCCAGAGTAACAATAGCTGAGGGTAACTCCATTTATCGCACGTGAGGGGCATAATGTCAAAAACAATGTAATGCCGGTGGCTTAAGGCCTTACCACGGCCAACACCAATGCCTGTGCTGATGCGGGAGCTGTATTGGCTCCGCTGTTGAGCGGAGGAACCAGGTTACACCGCTAGCATCAATGTGGACTAGTGCTTCCGTACCATGCATAAGACTGGACCGATCCCAATCACCCTCCCAAGGTGGGGGCGAAACGTGCTCATTCGGTACGCGACGTCGTTACGACGTTGAATCAACGACATTGGCGTTGATTCAACGTCGCAGCAACGTCATATATCCAACCAAGAAAATACTGTGTGTTTGAGACAGCTTATGATAAGCCAGATCCAACATCGTTTGCATATATTGTGGGAAGATGACTTGCTGATTCCTATTGTGGAGCACAGCCCTTTGTCAGTTCGCTGAGGGTGTAAAAAGTGTGCGAGGGCTTATTGCTCCTGCGAAAAGAAATGTGTCATTTGCACGGAATTTTGTGATTGTAGCCTTCAAGATGAAAGTCTATGTAAGAACATATAATGTAATGCTCTAAATAAATGATGTCTGTTCTTTCATTGTCCTAATTACAGCATACATTACTTGAATACAACTGTTCGAAAAATATGTCGCAGCGCAAAAAAAACTTTCATACCGAGCAATATAGTCAAATAGCCTCAATCACCATGAAAATTGCATTTGATAACATCATCTGAAATGAACACTTTGAGTTTAAAGGTGACCTATCACCCCCTATTTGGTATGAATAATTGTGTGACAAATAAATCAAAGTGGCCACTATATGGGCACAATTTTTTCCTTATATGGGTTGATTGGCTATCATGTGACCCTCATATGGTTCACATGATAGCCAATCACCTCATATAAGGTAACAATTGTGCCCCATCTTGTGGCAACTTTGATTTATTTGTCACAAATGTATTCATACTATATAAGGGGTAATATGTCACCTTTAACTCATTGTTAATGGTATAAATAAACTCTTGGCCCCACCCCGTACAATTACGTCTAGACACAGAAAAGATTATTAAAACATGTAATTTTCAAACGGCTACTACAAGAGACTTCCCAAGTGTTTTTTTCAAACCAATACCCTATATTTATTAAATCTGATGATAAACTATTCGTCTCTCTTATAAACACAGACATCTCTCCTGTTAAGTTATTTAAATGTTCAACCACTTGAGGGTATGTCTCGCAACCGCGATCCACAACCGCGATCCACAACCTCAAGGGGTTGAAAAATTTGTGCCCAAACATTTACAAACTTTGATGTTCAGACAGTCATTTCATTCAAAAACAGTGAATTAATCTGCTAATAAAATGACATCTGAGTTTACCTTTTCCATGTACTGTGTGAACACTTCGATGCCTTCTGCTTTGGTGGAGAAATCTGCTCTAGCAGGAAACCCCAGCTTGGGACCGGTGCACATCACCAGTGTGTCGTAATCTATTTGACGGTCGTCAGACAGGATTACCTTCTTTCCTGCTGTGTCCACGTCCACTACTTTGGCGTGTATAAAGTTCTCCCCAAACGCTTCATTCAAGGGAATAAACATGTTCCTGAGGCACTCTGTGGAATAGAACGAATATTTGGTTATAAAATGATTATGAACATATTTACATTTATGGGCAATATTGGCATCTAGGTTCATCTTTATGCAGTATAATCATATTGCCATTATCACTACGGTTAGATAAGATACATTCAACACTGCCATAGTTTATCTCTTACGTTCTCAAATTCTAGTAAGAGTTTCAAGCAAACATTGGCACGATGTTAACATGGTTAACTGAACACTTCAATAATGGTAATGGTATTCAGTAGTTGTATCAGAATAAACACGAATAAAGCAGGTTTCTAAGGGCACACTGTGAAAACTGTTTCGTGGCATATGGGTCACGGTTAATTATACAGAGTGTACTATAGTAATTATAAATAATCCCATATAGTCTGCTTGGTCATCACTTGATACAGGTCATCGTAGGTGACTTCTTATGTATTATGGCTATCATGACAAAGCACATGTACAATGTTTGGTGATTGAGACATACATAAACCTGATGTAAAAAAAAATATTATACAAATAAATATTAATCAAGGGTCGCGGGTCTCGGTAAGCAGTAAAAATGTATATATATATTAAACTAGCAGATCGAGAGATACAGTATTTTAAGTTGTTTAGGTTCGGACAACAGTAAAAGTAATCAGGCAATAGACCTCGGTGTAAAATTTATTTTCGCTTGGTCAATACTTACGTAGGGAATTGTCATTATTATTACGAGATATAACTCTCGGAGGGACATAGTAGGCAAAAAGAGAATGCGTGTATGATTGTGAGTCACATTGGAAGGGGTATGTAGGCCTAAGGATGAAAGCGTTGAAGTCGGCATGAAGAACGTTGACGCTATACGCGTGTTTTAATGGGATTGACATTGCGTGTTTTGAGACCCAACCCTTACAACGCTGTATTAGTTTTTAAATAAACCATGACGATATTTTTTTCAAATTGAAATCATCGTGAATGTGTTAGTTAGCTCTTTCCGCTTCATTTGAATACCTATGTTATGGGTCTACCGTCATTATAAATACTTTCTTTCAGTGCGGGGATCGACTTCAGACGTATAAAGACGGTTCCCGCGCTGAAAGGATTAACTTGCAATCATTGAATAATATATCTCATGAAGTACAATTTAGAGACACTTCAGATTTTTGTATTTACACTATGCATTGCTACATATTTGCATGTAATAAAACTCGATTGAAATGTAATAAACCAAGATATATCAACATGGTGGTTAATAAGACCATGAATGATAACAGGACTTGCCAAGTTAGTCCCGTGGCGCGATAGCACAATAGTGCGTACTGCCACGTAATATACAGATACAGATACAGAATAATTTGATAATATTTTTTATGATCATTCTCATTTCATAATATGTCACATGTTTGTCATCGTAATATATTACCAAGACGAATAATATTGGAAAAAGTGTTTTCGTGTATCTAGCAGTTCAGATCTGTTTGCATTTAGCTTACCATGGAAACCTAATCAGGTAACTTGTTTAATTAATGCAAATGTTGAATACATATTTTTTCAAATCAAATATACTTTATTTGCTAACGTATTGGCCACTGGTTGGTTGATATGTCAGATTATTCCTCAGTAATTAGGTGATTGTAACTACCTGCGTTGACTAGAGCTCTGGGACTAGCTATGTTGTGATGCCAACAGTCCTGTTTGTCTATCACCGTGTACTTGACTCCCCATTTCTTGAGATGCACTGCCAGCTCCACACCTGCATATCCACCTCCCACCACCACGATGTGGCCAGCCTTATCTGGTGCGCATGATGCATGTGTTCCTCCCATTGTCCTATCAGTCAGGTGCAGTCAGATCTACAACATCAAAATCGATTTGTGCATTGAAGTCTCCCAATAGCTTGCCTATCTATGGTACTGATAGCCAAATGAAGGTCAGTTAACCACCCAGCAACAACAAGACATTGGTCTACTACACTGGCCTAAGTTAAAATGTATTTTGTATTTTTACTTTGTGTTTTTGTGGGGTGGTTATGTGCGAAATGTGGTTATGGATCTAATGTAGTCAAGAATAAATTTACTTAGAATTAATTTCTTGGAACAGTAGTTGCAGGTTAGAATATCAAAGGATCTTTCAAATTAAATGCGGATTAACAGTCATGACATGCAACCAGACCTAAAAAAAAGAATGTGTTAAAAAGAGAGCTGTATTCGGGACGCTGCTGACTCACAAGCCTGTCCAAAGCAAACAGCATTATGTTGATCCGTGTGAGATTAACCCTTTCAGCGCGGCGACCGCCTTTATACGTCAGAATCTGACGTCTGTAGACGGCAGATTCTGACGTATAAGGACGGTCTCCTCACTGAAAGAATTAAAATATTTATAATGGCTGTAGACCCATAACATAGGTAGGCCTATTCCAATAAAGTAGAAAGAACTAACTAAGACATTTATGATGATTTCTAATTGAAAAAAAACTTTGGTCCCTCATGGTTTATATAAAACTGTACTGGCCCACGGGTCCACAACGTCGGCCCAATAATCAGTAATAATACCGACGACGTCTCGTGTTCACTGGGTAAACAGTTTCAATAATCAGTAATAATACCGACGACGTCTCGTGTTCACTGGGTAAACAGTTTTAGATCAACGTACAGGCATGGGCAAACGCAAACAGCAGCTGAATAGGCGAAGCCTTGAACCCCTACAGCGCTGATATATTTGCGTATAAACCATGGAGATCAAAGTTTGTTTTCAATTTTAAATAATCATGGATAG
>OZ024903.1:25872549-25933057 GCA_964017125.1 Flabesymbios commensalis
AATGGTGGGCCAGCGTGGTATGAGATGACCTAATGTTAAGGTCAACACTGGGTCAACACTAACCCTTTGAGGCTGGGCACAACTGCATTCCCACCGCTGAATTATTGGAGAGGGGCGCAAAAAAATCAGAATATTTAGTAATGTCAGATTTGTCTGAAGACACCAGCAGGCTCTTAGATTATGAGCCAAAAGCAAAAATGCCATGGGAAGGAGTTGTGCTTTACTGGTTCATAACACCAAGGTCATTTCAAGGTCCCATCAAGGTCATTTCAAGGTCAAACTGGCAAAACATTTTTTAAGAAATCTAGGGCAGTGCTAATATTGGGAGGAGTAATACCCCCATGTTTGCCTTTATTGTACCCCCTTCATCAAGGCTCAATTGAACAAGCAAGATTACAATAATATACAGCAGCGTGCAGCATCAGCTTGGGCTTCAATCGCAAAAGATTGATACATAATTATTGGTTGAGGCTGTGCATTACTGCATGGATGACGCCCAAAAGAAACATGAAGGTTATATCAAGGTCATGTAAAATGTAACGTGTATTAGTTTATGGATGATGTGTACTAAATGCTTAATGAATAGGTGTGCAACAATGCAATCAGCACTGCTGCGATACCTGTCATCTAAGTGTTAATATAGCATTTTAAGTATGATAATGATGCCAGAGGAAGGTATCATTTGCTCTGTTGCATTCCGTGATAACATAAATATACGGTTTGGTAATAATCAAGTATCTATCTCAATTATTGAGAAAGTTATGATAATTTGATTGATTTGATAGCGGCCATTTTATTTTTTTCGTTCTAAAAGACTCTTTTACGGATGAAAGCTCCACATCCGCCCAGATATTATTATGGGGTGATATCCATGCACAATCAAAAGAGAAACGAGCTTACATCAGCCAAAACAAGGTTACCCCCACGTTGACTTGATAAAATGCAGCGCGCAGCGCGGCAGTTGTGTTTATTAACTAATTAGGAGGTGTGGACACTAAAATGACCAAAAATAATCACTTGTATAACAAATACCATTATGATAAAACCCTTCTTCTTCGTTTTATACCATGCACTCGATCAAGGCATCCGAAGGCTGCGCCTAGCGCCGCATACCGATTCATGTCAGTGTAAACACTGGAACACTTTACTAGTGTAAATTATCTTTATTATCTTTATCATTCACCACATATACACTTGAGTACATGTCTCAGTGACACTCGAAACCAGCATAACTTAACGTGTGTGTATTTCAACTAGTACTGTATACTTGTAAATACTTGTGTATACTTGTATTGTATTGTATTGTGTATACTTGCGCATACTAACCATGCGTGATGACTAAATGTTTCTAGCTATGCTATTTTTATACTTGACAAGAGGGAAGAAATATTGACCCAAATGTTGACCATTAAACCAACATGTACAGGGCAAATTTCTCGCCTTTATTGAGCTACGATTTTCCAGCCATTTAACCCTTTAACCGCCAAATTATTCAATTTGAATTTTAACCCACATGAAGTTGTGTCTCGCTGACGCGATCCACAACTACAGGTGAGTGAAAATTATTCAGATTTGACAAAATGTAGGTAAACTCTTTTCAAATCTTGATGATTGATGTCACATTTTATCATTAACATATTTAAAACATGGTACTTAATGTGCCAATAAAAAATGAAAACCCGGCGGTCAAAGGAATAATTATGTTCATTACCTCAGAATACAAGGTGATAGGGACAGGTGAGCGTCCGTGATCCCTATGCACCTGTGCGTCCTCCTGTAGCGTACTTGGATCTGCCCCTCCTGCTGACGCTCGTCTGCAGCAAGCCTCTTCTGCACACATTATCGACCGTCACAGCTGATCGTATTGCCTCTTCACGTGTCATGCACGAATTAGAGGCACTCGTACAACTGCCCCATACTACTATACTTGTCCGCATGCCTGTTACCTGTACACCTATACTCATGATGATTTATGTTAATATTTACAGCTGTAATTTTCTATTAATTGATACTAACATTAGAAAAAATCGAAAATAATCCTATAAAAGCACCAGTTTCATTATCTGACCACGTGCACGTACTGTGCTTTTTTCAATTTTGCAATGTTCAATTTGGTTTGAAGATTGGGCACTAGCCTACAGCACTTGCACTTGTGATGTAAAGTGTGAGACACGTGCTCAATGAAGCGTGTGTATATGATGTTTTTATTCGCTTTCAGCATTGAAAGGTTTAAAGCGCCAAGGTGACACAAATCATATCACATTGGCATGATTAAAGCTATAGTCAACTCTTGTGTGTTTGCGGGACAATGGCTTCCCATAATTCAAAGTGACCCATGGAAATTCTATAATGAAGTCACAGCCATGACCAGGGCCCTGACCAACAGCCATGAACCAAGATCATATCCAGCGCAGCATTAAGAGCTGGCTCCTAAATAACAGTGAGACTATATACTTGAGCGACATCTATGGATAATAATTCAAACAGCATTCAGCTATGTATATTGATGATATTGCTCCTAGTTAGGCTCTTTGGGGACAGCAGGTGGAAATATCTATGTTTGTGCACCTGTTGTGTTGATATGGGGCCAAGCTGGGAAGCAGAAGAAACACATTCTGATACTTCCGAAACAGGCAAAATCAAGTCAGTTTTTGTAGTGTTCCGACCTGCGGATTGCAGGTGTTTTTTGAATATATATTTTTAAACTCAGCGTGAATCAACCTGTAGCCTAGTGTAGGCCTACACATGGTGCAATGTTTATTTATAGCATCCGGGTCATGTTGTTGTGGAGGAGTCCCTTGTCGTGGCTATTTATAGCCAAATCTGTCGTGCGATGCCAAAAGGCAGTATCTCCTCAGTTCACAAGTAAGGAGATACTGCATTTTGACTTTGTAGAGCGGAGCTGATGGACACTGACTCATACATACGGCTTTCACAGGTGACCACAGGTTTAATCGAAAGTTAGTTTATTGACACATTATTGTATTGTGGAATTGGGCTCAATTCCAGTGAAGCTGCGCTATGTCACCGTTTGGCTTCTCTGACGCTGTACCTGGATTAGTAAAGGTGAAGACCTAGCTTGAAGGCGGTGAACAAGTATATAGACATAGATTCAAAAATGCCGAGTCATTGTAATAACTGAAGTGTACATGTACTTGTGTTGTAGCTTATGCCCAGTCACACTGTCATGAATCCACTGGCGATTCAGTGAGAATGCTGGCGATATGTGCAATACGGATGTGAATGCGAATCATGGAGAATAAAATTGTTCCCGAGGTTGATAATTTAGTGAACATCGAAACAACTAGAATGAATACGTTTCAAAGTGGCAAATGATCGAGATTCAAGTGGAACTAAATATACGGAACTATAACCAACATAGAAATCAAAACGGGTTGACACGATGATGCAAAATGTTGTGCTAATCAACACGATCTAATGCGAATAAGCTTACTAGCTGATACGAACTATAACCATAACCAGTTTATATATCTGAACGTATGTAACTTTTCATAACCATTGTCCAGCAAGAAGACAAAAATGACACATTTTTTTGTATAAACTAACCAGACAGACAGACAGACTGACAGACAGACAGACAGAACACGTGTATTTCACCAAATTTCATGGCTGGGAGACCATCGCTAAGATTAAAAACTAATATTAATCATAAATGAAAAACGGTCTCTGTGAGTTATAGACATAATTTCTCGTTAATTATTGAAGTTGTTCTTAGTCTCGAGCATAAACGTCATTGTCGTTTTTAGGAGTTTATATATACCATCATGATGTTCTTGAATGCTCTTACATTATACTAAACAAGTTTTTTTAACTTTTTTTCTATCTGCTGATTAGCATAGAATTTAGTTGCGAAACAATTTGTTTATTAAACTCAATCATTTTCAATATGTATCGTAAATTGTGATGAGCGTGCAAAAAATGATATATATATAGATAAAATTAGATATACAATTTTTGGTTAGTTTTTACACTATTTATAAACTGCAATTTATGATGTTCGGACCCTAAGAACAGGCACTTTGCCGCTCGTTTGATTCGTTTTATAACCCATGTGCACACTCAGTGATCACCATCTAGGTCACACTAATTAAGAAAGTGAGTTTTGCCGGTGCAGTATTGTAGGTAGCCGCTCGTGGGCTTGTATCCTTTATATAAACAGGAACCAGCGACTCCACATGATTACATAGTTTAATACTGATTATATAGTCCAATACATAGATGAAGATTACATGTTGGTTAAAAAGCCATTCTCACAGTAGCGGCAATGCTCGGCCCGAGAAATCTTACGGAAACACCAGTGATAAGGCCCAGAAGAAAGCAGACGTCAGGAAATTACGCACGGCGGCCATCTTGCTATCTGACCATTGAAATACAATATCCCACATTTACGTTTTAGCAAAAAGTGCACAAATTGATTTTTTTGGGGTAAAATGATGATTTGAATGCCAGATAATATATATTTAATTTCAGAGAGTTACATCTCATACACAAGACTACATTTATTAATACAAGATGGCCGCCATAATTCAAAATGGCCGCCATTCGAGCCTAAAATTAACATATCTTAGCTTCTAGATATCATATTTGAACGATCTTAGTGTCTAGATTGTTTTTTTTAGATCAAGGAATACAATCCCAGACATCATTATACTGTCAAATGATTTTTTATAGGTTTTTGATGTCATTTTGATCTCTATTGTTTGATATTTTGCAAAATTGTGTTATATCATAGTTATATTTGAGTAACTTCCTCCCAGATCGAGGTTTTTATCCGCACACTGTTCTGAATTCACATGCTAACATGATATAAAGTAAAACCATATACATCACATGTATATGCCAGCGATAAAAGAGGTAAATAGACATATCATTTGCATTGTAATGCGGCTCTGTTATTTTGTAGAGTATGTAGAACGACTACCCAGGGGGTAAACATTTTTTTCTGGAAAACTGACACGGCGTGTTGTAAAAGTTTGGGCACCTGAAATGATATCTACATATATTTAGGATCACAACCTAGGTACACAACCTTGCAAATCGACTACCGGAAATTGGCAGAAAGCCAATAATGGCAGCCATTACCGAAAAACTTGAATTTGTCAATATCTCGGTCAATATTAAAGAAAATTTGCTTTTAAAGTTGTCTAGACCAATATTTTCAGGGTCAAAGATCAATATAAAACCAGTGCTGAAGTGATGTTATGTCTTGTAAATATGTACACCAGTACACACAACTCTGCGTTTATGTTTTGGAAATAATGTTTCACACTGTATATTATTAATCACTTTTGATAAGAAAACATCCTGAGCATTCATAACAATGATGATTTTTATTAAACATAAACTTGATATAAAATAAGTATTAGCCCATGTAGTGATGTAACATTTGGTATTATATTCACTGCATAAAATAGTTAGTCTAAGGAGTACCGGGATGGTTGCTAGTAGTAGTACTTTTCGCACCCACCTGTCCTGTCTGTTGCACCGCATGGTACAGAATCACTAGTCTATAACGCTTATCCAAGGGAAGCTGCAGCCTACACGTGGCTGACTATAATGGTGTGGTAGATTGCCAGCGGGCTAGCCTGTTTCCTCCACTCAATAGTGGTGCCAATGCAACTCCCGCATCAGTGCAGGCAGTGATGTTGGCCATGCTAGAGCTTAAACTACAGGCACCCTCAACTATTGTTACTCTGAGGACTATCCGACCGGAGGATAGCGGAGCTGTGCTAGAGGCCTCGGTGTTTTCGATCGTATGGGCATGTCTGAGGGTAAATCCCCTAGACATGCCCAGAACATTATGCAGTAACCCACCATGACCTATCACCCCACCCTCACGTCATAATCTGTACATCGGTCATCAATGGACATCAATAAACTGCACTGTTTTTATCATACTACAATATCACTTAAATGACCATTAGTGCTGAGCGACATCAAGCATTATTCTACGACAACTAGTAGTCAGCCTGAACTAGTAGTCGCTTAGGTTGCCCACAGCAAAATTGAATAACACTGAAAAAAATACTATCAAAATAGCCATTTTCGATTGGGGTCTCAATGTGTTGTACACGGCTAGGGCGGGGGCCACTAGGGTAGTGGTTAGCACCGCTGCCTTTCACGCCAGAGTTCGGGGTTCGGTTCCCGGTCTTGGCGGTTTGAAAGAAACAAAAACATGTTTCTTCCCCATCCACGTGTGAAAGTCAGTATTGTGGGGAGCCTTCGTGACCGACAGGTAGCGTGCTCGGCCTCAGACCGCCAGGGCCCGAATTTCGAATCCTGTGTCCCAATCATCTCACCATCCTCAGGGGGTTCTCCTGGCCCAGTTTAGCCTATATGTGCACAAAAGGTGGCCTAAAGCCCGATTCATTTCATTTTGTACACGGCTACCTTTGCTTACATATAGATATCCCTGACAGTCATATTGTACATAGCAGGGGATTGTTCTTCTCTTATTCGAGCAGTTTTTGTTGCAGCCACGTGAAATTGTGTGTGTCATAGCCCATGTGGTAGCCTTGGTGGGTTTGTAGATTTAACTGGGATCAGTTTATTATTTTATACAACCCGTTCATAATCCTCAGGCTTGCAGGTGAGCTTGGCGATGTAAGCTGACTTGTCAAGTGCTGTTGCCAATGCTGCTCGCTTTAGATGCTGCTCGAAAGCAAGAGGGTGCCAGTAATTTCAGCAGTGATTTGTTATCATAAAACTTGATGAATCTGAGTATATATAGCTATATCACAGCCTTCGAAGTTGGATTATGTGTTAACAAGAAGCTACTTTGCCTGGTCATACACATCTACCGTTATCAGGTTATACAATGTAGTTGCGTGCATGTTGCTTCCTGCAAACAATAGTTCCTTCGACAGTATTATTTTCAGTGCTCTTGATTTTTGTTTCATGTAACTTTAGGCTAATTATGTTTTGAAGTGATTATTGTAACAAGTGATGTAACACTATAAGGATTGATAATTAAGTTAGCTTATATTCAATAAACTTAACATTGTTATCACATCAAATGTTTTCTTAGCAAACGTGACTAATCATATCTAGCGCAAAACATTAATTTCACACTATCAATGCATAGATTTGTGTACCATCTTAAAAGAATACATCAAATCACTTCCGGGTTGGCTTTGTTTTGATCCTTGACCTTAAAAAGATAGGTTTAGAGAACTTTAAAAGCAAATTATCTTAAATATTGACCGAGACATTGACAAATTAAAGTTTTTCGGTAATGGCCGCCATTATTGACTTCCAGTCAAATTCCAGTAGTCGACTTGCAAGGTTGTGCACCTAGGTTGTGATCCTAAATATATGTAGATATCATTTCAGGTGCCCAAACTTTTACAACTAACCGTGTCAGTTTTCCAGAAAAAATGATGTTTACCCCCTGGGTAGTAGTTCTACATACTCTACAAAATAACAGTGCCGTATAATAATGTAAATGATTTGTCTATTTACCTCTTTTATCGCTGTCATATACATGTGATGCATACGGTTTTACTTTATATCATGTTAGCATGTGAATTCAGAGCAGTGTGCGGATGATAACCTCGTTCTGGTAGGAAGTTATTCAAGTATAACTATGATATAACGCAATTTTGCCAAAATATCAAACTATAGAGATGAAAAAGACATCAAAAACCTCTAAAAATCATTTGACAGTATAATGATGTCTGACATTGTATTCCTTGATCCAAAAAACTCAATCTAGACACTAAAATTGCCTAAATATGATATCTAGAAGCTAAGATGTTGATTTTAGGTTCGGCTGGCGCCATTTTGAATTATGACGGCCATCTTTTTTTATTAAATATATTCTTGTGTGTGAGATGCAACTCTCTGAATTTAAATATATATCATCAGACATTCAAATCATCATTTTATCAAAAAACAGTCAATTTGTGCACTTTTTGCTAAAACGTAAAGTTGGAATATTGCATTTCAATGGTGACCTATGACCTTCCAATGACCCCAAAAATAATATTGTCGTCAAAATGGCATTATGGGATCCCAAAACGAAAACTTGGGGCTAAAAAACACATTTCTAAGATTGCCGGGACTGTATTCATAGCCGATTACTTTTTTTGGCGGCCATTTTAAAAATATGCAAATTAGCCAATTAAATATGCAAAATCTTGAATGGTATCTGGCAGATTTGAAATCTATGTGGAAAAATACAATAGAAACCGTAAGAAAAGTTTGACAGACATGTTTATTAGATTGGTTAGGCTATATCCCTGTCTATACCTTAAACATTTCGGTCACAAGATATCAAATATCCAGAAAGTGGGAACTAAACGTGACCTAAGGTCGGGAACCTAATAAGTCCCGAGTGCGGAGTTGTCTTCCTAACATGTCAATTACTCGAATATAAATAGGGAACCGGTGAATGCCCGCTACTGTGAAGACGCCAAAATATAAGTTCTAAAATATTGAGTATATTATACGTATTACGTTATCGACTTGTTACAAGTATGCATCATGATAAACATTTTTTTAATCTTTTAATTTCGATTTTTTATTCACTCTCTTGTCAATTTTGTTGAATACACATCCACAGGAATTAAAAAGTGTGAAATAAAGCATTATTGTGTAGTAAAATATCATTTCCAAAGAAAACATTTTAAAAATTACATCTGATAGATTTCTTCTTATTTTCCTGACGCCTGGTTTGAAATATGCTAAAAATATATAAAGCCAAAAATTGATAACCTGTTCCAAGCCTCCCTTCACTTGCCTCTAAAATGATTAATAAGCAATGTCATCAAATAGATGTGTGACCTTACGATTGTTCAGCAATATTGTGAAAACAATTGGAATTATTGTCACAAATAATACCGACATTCTTACATTTAAGCATGTACGACTATTATTTCAATGCAAAAAATAATGTTTTTTGTATCAGTCGAAATCACTGGAAATCATTGAGAGTATTTGAAGATTGTACCGTGGTTGAATTTGATGAAAGAATGGTTTTATATAATGACAATATCAGAACGGTGTTGGATGTGGATATAGGTGTCCGGTGATTTCGGACCTCGACTATTTCGGACTGGTGATTTCGGACGCCAATCGGTGATTTCGGACGGTGATTTCGGACGGTGCGCGGTGAAATCGGACGGTGATTTTGGACGGTGTGCGGTGAATTTGGACGCTGCGGTGAATTCGGACGGTGAATTCGGACGCCCAACTCAGTAGTCTTTCAAATCACCATTTTGGTACTAATATCGCTAAATTCGGATGGTAATTTCGGACGGTGATTTCGGAGGGTGTGATGTTTAAAAACCTTAGCATAGAACTCTTTTATATGACTATTTCTGTACTTATATCAGTACTTTCAGACGGTGATTTCTGAATTAATAAATGTTAAAAACAGTTTATCCGACTGGACCGTAACATGTACTAGATATTTTAGATGTTAAATATAATGTTTTCTCAATATTAAATTTGCTTTACAGGAGTCATCTTACAGTCTGGCATACGAATTGTAGAGTACAATCGAATTGTCCTAGTTTGACGAGTTTAACAAAAGAGAGTCAAAAGAAAATGATGATGACAATAACATAGTCGATAGCGATAATAATATAATAGCTTTGAGGAAATCACAAGACGACCAATCCACAAACGATTCATTTCAGTCGTTAGATATAAATGCAAATTTTCAAAGTCTGGTACAGAAGAAGAAAGTGAACGGAAAGACATGGCAGTAAAAGAAGTAGAGATTCAGTTAAAGCTACATCTGCAACCAAAATATAAAATGCGAGGGAGACCAAGGGGCACCACACAGACAGTTTCTGATGTGATATTAAAAAAAGAAGAAGACAAAAGTATGTCGTAAAATTAGGACACACAATATCCGAAACACACAAAAGACAAGTTTGAAAAATTATGTAGACCCGTCTAAACGTCTAAAGGAGTAAAAAGAAAATGAAAGAAAAATCACAGATTGTATATAATCAACGTTAAACAAGGAAAATGTTGAATTGAACAAAAACATCAATCAAACACATAGTGCGGTAAAAAAAATCACTGGGATTGAGAATGATCCAAAAAAACCCACTAAAATACCAAAAGAGAAAAGAGAACGAACAATGTCCGTTTCAAAACAGCTACCGAAGAATAGCAAGACGGAGAGTTTAGCAAGAAAGACAGATTGATCTGACTGAATGATTACTCAAATCTAATATTAGAGCAAATGGGTCATTCTACAAGTGCGTACAGTCTCCCAAAAACAATAAATTTGCAGATGTCAGACAACTTTCTCAGACATTCCCAGCCATACTTGTCTGGATCGAAATGGAGTAAAATGATGCAAGTTACTTCAACTTTGTGGTACAGCTATCAAATCTTTCCCACGTCATACTGGAAGAACTATTGGTAGCCTTGATTATTTTAGCAAAACGGTTCAAAGTACCGTTAAATATCATGACAGCGGTCTCGTAGCAGTCCCCTTCTCATCTCACAAAAAATCAAATAAATCAGAGCTCATATGGCAAAACCTTAGGATGCTAAATGTTGAAAATTACAAATTGCATCCTGCTGATTTGTGCTCTATTAGTTTTGACAATTGGTTGACACATCAGGTGAGTGTCTAAAATTTAAAACCTTTTAACTGTATTGTACAAACTATTAATGTTTGTGTAAATATATGCACCCTGCATGGACAGAACTTTTTCTATTTGGTAGATATTAGATGCTTACCTGCAGATGTTGGCAAATAGTCCATTTGCTGGGGAGATTATTTGTGCATGAAAGCTGCAGAAAGTTTGGCATTCTTATTTGTTAATTTACATATTGGAGGGTCAGAATCACGAGGGTGGACATCTGGGAGAGTGGCAGCAAGGGAGAAAATATTGTTTGAACATATGTACCCATCGTTAAAATGTCAAGTTTCGCTATTTTCCTAAATAAATAGGTATGAAAAATTGTAGGAGTGCCCCAAAAGCACCCCATCTATTACACATGGTGTCGTGTACTGTTATTATGTCCTTTTGTAAATATGTGCTTGCAAATTGTCAATAATGACTTTGACATGCCAAAAAAGTGTCCTTGTTATGCCAGATTTATTTATATGTTCTAGTAAGTTTACATTTCCCCCCTTTTCTTCAAGGTAGATGATTATCATTCTTTACAGGTAAAGCCATCCTATATAGAAGACTACCATAAAAGTTATTAAGAGCTAACTACTGTACAGACGAAGAAAAAAAATATTACCTTACCCTACCCCCTTAAATTGAAATTAACGTCTTATTTCGCGCTACTGCATTTTATCTGCATTGTATATGTATGTGTGTTAAATCTACAGGAATTTTCAGGTTGCAGGTCCCATTATGAATTTAAAATATAAAATTGGATACCAGGAGGATATAACATTATTTATTAAAAAAAATATTTTTTAGGATATCACTGGACTTTGTATATAAATATCGCATTATTATCTTTCCGATTTAATGCGATATTAATATACGTAGGCCTATATATTGCAGTATGCAGCAATTACATAACATATACTACTGAAGCTTAAGATTGAAGTTGAGATTGTCATAAGTTAGGATAAACATGATTTTTAAAGACATAAAAAGATTATGTTTTTCAGGATATCAAGCTGTAGAGACAACTGAACAGAGAAGGAATACCTTATCTGCTGGAAGTCCTGCATTACCAGATAGACTATTGAAATTTTATTGGAAGCAATTTTATTGATGGATGTCCTCGGTATTCCACTCATAAACAACCCCCAGGAAAGTATTGACACCAATATAAATAAGTGCATGATATGTCAGATAGACACAAAGAAGGAAACCAGCCAGCTCCGAGAAGGGCCGTAAACAGATTTTGGAGGCAGCGACCATCAGAAAGAACATTGTAAATATACGGTTGAAAACTATTGGCGATGATCCTTTCAGTTACCACATGGACAATCATTGTTGTATATTATACACATCAGAAGTCAGTCAACAAGCACGGAAGGGCTTTATCTGTACCACCAGAGCAAGCAGAGCGATGTCCTGAAACCTCAAAGCGTAGCCGATCATTGTCGTTAGCTCGTAACCCAGAGGGAAAGATTGACATATATACAACAACATGTGTAATATGTGGTCAGGTCAAGTACCTTGAAGTACAAACAAACCTCGAATATGTGAATCTAGAAGGGCTCAACATTTCCTAGAGGTTACAGCATTTTTCCAAGATGAAGTATACAAACGAACCTGCGACATACAAGACATTTATGGTGTGTTTGGTGCAGACATATACTATCATCCTGCTTTTCTCAGCAAATACATAGAACGCTTTGCAAACAGCAGACGTCCAGTACAGAGCAGCACAATGTCTACCAAAAAAACAATTGCTGGATAATGTTTTTGAAGGCATTTATCATGGTATGGTGCAAGGCAAGGGTTACTCCTTACGCGATATCCACGATCGCTGTAACAACCTGTTATCCACTGACAGAGTTGACAATAAGCGATTGAAGGTATTTAACAGCAAGTATAGTAATCAGATTAGATTTTCAAGAACAGGTTCTAATAAGAAATCTGCTATGATCTACCGTGACTGTGTTCCTTCAGAACAAATGGCTGAAACTATTCGGGAACATGATCCTATAATTGAATGTGCAACAATTCTGCGAAATTCACTGCTGAACGTGGATTTTGGTTTGCAGGATGCACGCGATCAAGAAAGCGCCTGGAATGGAACAGAAGTGCCCGAAGATGTGCTGAGGTTCTTTGGGGCCTTGTTCGAATGGTATAACCGGTTTCTTTGCTGGTTTGGAATATGGCTTTATTTGCTGTCAGTGCAACTCAGAATTGAAAGTCTTTGATCCATGGATTACACCACTTTCTGATACATTTGGTTTACATGAAGGATATACTGGTTTATCCTGAAATAAGACTGACACTGTGTCATGGCTGCCACCAATTCATGGTATGGTTGCTTCGTCACGATCAAAATAGTCAAAGGCAGCAGTTGTGAAGGTTTCAGTATAACAGTGACTTGGGATTGGTACATCAATGCTGTTTTTTCTGCTGTCAGAGCTGCCATATATGTTATGGATAACATAGTGGAGTGTCTGGAAAAGCCCGGTGTGCTGTTCGCACTGGCCAGCCATAAAAAGAGAATCTTGTGATTACGATGGTTTCTTATATCCTTTGGTAAGTACCTACATTACTTGGCGTAACAATCCAGTGATATTGTTCATTTCGTGCTAGATGTGCCTGTATTATATGTTGAGAGACGGTCATAAAATAACCAAAAATAGCATATTCCTCTTTAAAAATGTCATACAATTACAAGGCAAGTCATATCAGTAATATAATTCATATCAACTCACTGCACACAAGTTAGACACAAACAACGCTGACCCAGTGCGGTTTAAACGCTTGGTCAGCATCGCTGACCTATGCCAACACCGGGTTATACGGCTATATTTTTTTGTAATTTAAGACATGGCTACTCAGTTTTTGAATTGAAAACGTATAATTTTTTTCCCCAGGTGAAGATGTCAACCGATCCTTTCTTAATGTTCCCACTCTGCGTCGACAGCAGTAACAAAGCAGATTCGGGGGAGCACTGGATGCTGCTTGTGGCGGATGTGAAAGAGAGAGAGAAGTATATTTTGAATTCGTTGCCCTCAGTCAAGTACCAAAAGGCAGCCGATAAATATATAACTGATTGGCAGTGAGTATGTTTATTACATTAACTGTCTTGCTGTTGTTGTCTGTGGTGTTGGTATTGTGGTGGTTGTGGTGGTGATGGTGGTAGTGTACAATAAGATGCTCTAGTCAAGAACTAATGCCTTGCTACTCTTCCGTGCAAAGCCAAGAGAATATCTGCTCACTTGTCAGTAAGTTAGTAAATACTGCATTTTGGTTTGGCAGAGCATTACGAAGGAGATTTATGACATTATTTTATGAACAGAAATACATATTTACTTCATAAAAATCAGAAAAAATATTATTGACGGAGGTTTAGTTGCATTTGTTATCAAACAATTCGGTGGTTAGTTCTTCAAATTTTAAATCTTGATCGTCCTTTTGTTACTTCAGGGGTTCATACGCCGTCCTTTTTTTAAAACAATATGCAATATAGAATAGATGACATTCTACGTTGACGCAATTATAGTGTAATGCTGGTCCAACGTCTGCAATACTGGTGCAAGATTACACCAGCATTGGTTAATCGTCTTTTAATTGCTCGCAGGTGATCACATTTGCCCCCATTCTATTTTATGCCCACATGTATATGTACTATATTCACAAAGCTCGTCTCTTATTCAAATTAAGATATTTTAATTTCTACACTTTTATAGTTCTAGTTGTAGTCGAAGTAGTAGTAGTAGTAGTAGTAGTAGTAGTAGTAGTAGTAGTAATAGTAGTAGTAGTAGTAGTAGTAGTAGTAGTAGTAGTAGTAGTAGTAGTAGTAGTAGTAGTAGTAGTTGAAGTATGAATAGTGGTAGTAGTAGTGGTAGTAGAAGTAGTATTAGTAGTATGAGTATTAGTATTAGTATTAGTAGTAGTAGTAGTAGTAGTAGTAGTAGTAGTAGTAGTAGTAGTAGTAGTAGTAGTAGTAGTAGTGGTAATGTTGCTGCTGTGATTGTTGTTGATATTGATGTTGTTGTTACTTTTATGACTGTCCTTATTCTCATTATTATGTTTTTTGTTATTGTTGTTGTTATGGTTGTCGTTTTATCGATGACACAAAGTTTTGTTTAGTTTTGCTTTATTTACTTTTTTTTAGTTTTTCGTTCTTTTCATTTGTTACAGAAAATATATGGAGTACAGGGCCGGAGAGCATCGGGCACGTTGGAACAGATCTCAGAAGCCATGTAAAATGCAGCGAGATGGATCAAGCTGTGGTATTTTTGTTTTAATGGCAAGGAATTTATATTCCCAATAAACATGTTAACGTATTACCGTTCGCCGTAGATGATTATATACTACTTAAAAATACACAATATAACAAATAACAAAATAATTAACTGCCTAAAAATGTTTCTTTCAAAATGCTGAAGCAGTGGCTCATGATGTCTCGGTGGGTGTTATTGGGAAACTGCAAGCCTATGGGGTACAGGAGCTATTTGCAAGAAAGATTGCTTCCAAATAGAAGAAAGAAGAGTGTACGTTTTGCTTGAACTATAATACTTTAGAAATAATATACAATTTTGATCATGTTTATTAGTTCTTGTCATCATGTTTTGTACAATAAAAAATCTTTTCGTTTTTTTCAGTCATTTTAATCCTTCAACCTCCAAATATACTATCTTCGGTTGCTAATACATCGTGTATAAAAACATCGAATATTACATCACAGATCGCGTTATTTTAAAAATCTATAGAGCTATGTACATGAGGTATGCAAATATATAGGCATTCAAAGAATGGATAGCGACTGTATGTCCTCAAGCATGAGTGAAGACAAGAAAATGGGGGGGGGGGGGGGTACAGAAACCAACAATATGTTAACATGTGACCTTACTGCTGAACAAATACTTTGCTTCCATTTCTTAATCCACCATGAATACCAGCCACTGTCTTAGCTAGGATTAGCCAACTGTCCGTCATTTTTTCAAATTTTGTTCATAACTGCCCGTGCATTTCCTCCTTTATAGTATAATTTGGACAATTTTTGCCCGTCATTTTGACTTTAAACCCGTCCAAAAGACGGGTGCACGGGTCGCTGGCTAACACAGTGATAACACACACAGCACATGCTTTTGAATATACTTTGACCTGTCAAGATGATCTAAGTTTTTCATCCGCTACTTGAATAGATTCATAAATTATTTGATCACACCAGGTGCAATTTGGTGATTACTAACGCTTTCATTTAGATACAGATTGAGAAAGCAGGAAGACAATATTTTTAGGAATGTTGTAAAAGTGTGGGCTAGTATCTTATATTGACAAAGCAAATATTTATTATCTCCTGTTCACCATGTGCCCTGACCGTATTTGATGAAATAACTAAGTTGTGACGAGCATGTAAAATGTCAACAAATAACTAAGCGATACGCAGACAATCACCCGGTCGAAGGTAATGACATTTTAAACTTGCATAATTACCAGAATTTGCACGACGTCGCGTGACAGGAAATCATATTCTCTTCGACTCTTATAATTTACATGTCGGCGTATTGTGCAAACATGTGTTGAATACATTTCACGATTAGGCCCCTATTGTCTGTTGGCATATGCAAACAAAATCATAGAAAACGGCCGGTGCCATTTGTTTTCGTGAACTCTTTCGGCCTCCATTTTGAATTTCAAAATGGCCGCCTTTAGGAAACTGATAATGTTGGTTTGCTAAATTGTGTTCAAGATCTTGAAATCCATGCTTAGATATATACAAATATTACCGATCAAAAAAATATAAAGTGCAAATCTTTTACAGACATTTTGAATTTCAAGATTACTGCTGACAAAACAAAAATAACTTTTTCGAAATAACGGGTTATTATCGCTTATTATGTTAGACAATTAAATAGTCTGTGGCAACCTTGCCTATTCGGTATTCTGTGCATGTCAAGGTGGCTTAGGATGCTTCTATGAAGAGACAAAGCAAGACAATAAAACAAAAAAAAACATTTCACGACTCCATTATTGTGGATTTGTATTCCAGTTCCCAAAGATAATTTAGAATAGAGTAACATGTGACGCCACAACATTAATAGTTTACAATAACTATCCATGCTTCTTGCTAAAAGCATCCATTTTCATCACATGCTATTATTAATTTCTCTCTTTTGAACCAGAAAGCAGTTGATGATTCTGAAACGCATCCAAATCATACTGTAAGATCAATAACTTTTTTATTATTACTCTCTGTAACTGAGTTGAGCATCACGATGCCAGAATTAGAAGATGTATTATATGTTCTAATTATTATGACAGCCATCTTCTTCTCTTAATTCTGTCGTTTATAGGTGGTTCCATATCACATTATTTGTCAAAACATAACGTTACAATGTTATCGTTTGCTCATATATAATTTTGTCTCATATTATTTCAACTGAACTTTTAGTCATACGGCGGCCATTTTGGATTTGCAAAAATGTTCTTTATTTTGCATTTTTAAACTATTGAGATGTAAAACAGATGTATGTGAATAAAATTTGACAAACATAAATTATTACAAGACATATTAACCGAGTGTTAACCCTTTATAAAGTCGAGTCCATCATAACTGAGGCATTTTCAGAGTTGTTTCGAGACCATGTCTGCCATCTTGAATAATTAAAATTGCTCAGAGGTGATACCTTTACACCACCCTGGACATCTTTATGTAGATCCAAAAGAAAAAAAATTACCAGAAAAAAAACACTATATCAAATAATTTTTCAATTCAAAATAATTATAGAGTCTGTAAAGCAGAACGAAAACATTTTCTTAATCCAAGAATTTGTCACAAATTTAGCTTTTTGCACAAGGCAAAATCGCAATTATCAGGAATTTAAAGGCAACCATTTTGAATTTGACACCGAAAAAAGTTCCAGAAAAAAATGGCACCTGCCCCTTTTTTGTCAGTGATGTTATGAAACATGCAGCTTGCTTTCACGTGACGTCAATCAAGGACGTGGAATTTATCTGCATGAGTATTCTAGCAAAAACAATTAAGGTCGGATAAGCTTATCGGAGAATAAAGTAATCCTGACAATAGTGAGATGTTCAATATAAATTTCACGACTACAAAACCAGTTGTGATATCTGATCATACATTGAACGACGCATACTTGAGATTTCTGTGATTAAAATACTTTACATGTGACTCTATTTTCAAGTTTATATCATGGATCACTCCAATATTTTTACAGTAGTTTGATATTTTTGACATTTTGAGCTTTTCTGGGGCCGTATGCCTACTTGAAGTTGACTGCATGACTATTTTTCTATATCGTGTTTCCCCAATTAAACTGTCACCAGATTGTATGACTTAGCCTATAAACAGTAGGTCTACAGGTCAGGGTATGTGCAGTTTTAGGCAGCGATATATGCAGCAGTATAGAGCTGCTGGTGATTTGCATTAATAATCGCACAATTTATCATATGCACGGCTTGCCATTTAAACAGATCTATGACAGGGACACCTGGTGAGTATTTGAGAACCGTTGCACCGACCATGTGACAGGTTTATGCGGTAGGTTTTATGTGCCATCTTCTCAGGAAGAATTAGCCTATCGTATATTCCAACAGACTGGAGTGTTTCGGTGATAGGAACAACTTGTCAGTGTTCATCGCTTGACGCCTAACAACATTTATCTTCACAAAATAGTATGGCTAAGGTAGATAAACTGCGATATATAAGCATTTTTCATTCTTTCATCTGTTCGTGTCATCTTCTTTCTAGCCCACGCAGCAGCAATATTGTGTTTTAGTGAAAACCATCTTAGCTCCAAGTAGTTGTCTAATTAATGTCGCAGATGTAGGCCTACCATTAAACTCAATCATGCACATTATAATTACCTACAGACTGCATACATGAATAAATGAACAAGCGAACAAACGAAAGAATAAATGAATGAATGAATGAATGAATGAATGAATGAATGAATGAATGAATGAATGAATGAATGAATGAATGAATGAATGAATGAATGGATGAATGAATGAATAAATACACGAATGAATGAGTGAATGAAGGAATGAATGAATGAATGAATGAATGAATAAATGATAGATTTCACACTGAAGTTTTTATATATACACGGATATATGTTGAGCGTACCCGGTATGACTGGACCGCCTAACTCATTTACTGTGCGAGGCCCAGTCACACTGACCACCATTTTGTTTACACAGCCAGCTGTGTAAATATGACACTCGCGCTGCCTACCAAAAAACTCGGATGCCAAGAAATTGAGACGAATATTTCAAGTGCCTATGAAAACTAGGCCATTTTCAGCAGGCGTAAACTTGTGATCGTATTGGAACTATTACATTTAAAAATGGAGGTCACTGTGTCAGAGCCTTGCGATGTCATCAGGGTATGTTGAGCGTAGGCCTACCTGAAAATTCGAAGGTATACACTGCTTCAATTCAGTCAAAAAAGATATTAATGTTTACCTTGGAAAAAATGGCGGTCATTTTACCCATAGTGCAATATCTAGGATGTTTTCTGGTTTCACCATTATGTCGGGCGTACCTGATAACGCTATTTTTGCGACTGGTTACGTTATACGGTCACAGCGTCAAGGTATTATGTAACTGTATAATTTTAGCTTCCGCCCTCACCAAATGTGCGCTGGCAGGAGCTATGCAATCGGGCTCCGTTCGGTTATCTTATTTCGCCTGTACCTTTTGAAAAAAGAACATAGAATGACATTATTTGGTATGTAGGTCACTTCCAGGTGGATAATGAACAGATTATTTTTTTTGTATCTCAAGTCAATACGCAAGGTTACAGAAGAGATTGGAAGATGGGGGCCGTCCGTACACTTGTCGTTCCCAAAGCATATCTCAGGATCTACTTGCCCGATTGCCTCTGCACATACTACCCCCGAGGGGGGGGGGGGTAGTCTTGTTGTGCTTTTTGAGCTTTGACATACTTTTGCTTCAGTACTATGACCTATTTAAATGTTTTGCCATGCACACTAGCCACATTGCACATGCATGATCTGAGAGGTCCTAGTTGTGTTTTCAAGATGTGAGGTCATGGGAGAATACTTCCTGAAAAATATAAATTGGTCAAATTCAAAATGGCCGAATATCGGCCATTATTCACTTTCAAATGCTCGATATTTGGTAAACCAAGCCGAATGACTAGACGATTACTATAAAACAAAATGTGAGGTTTTAGGGGAGGACGCACCCTCAGAAATATCAGCTGATTAAATTAAAAAATGGCCAACTATTGGCCATTATTTACTTTGGAATGCTTGATATCTGGTAAACCGTGCTCGATGGCTGGACCATCACCATAAAACAAAATGGGAGATTTCATATGAAAAAAGACCACTTTCGGCCATTAATTATACTAATATGCGTATTATCTGACAAACTGTGGTAGTTATTTAGACCATTACTATTAAACAAGTAGTAGTGATAATGGACTGACTTATTATTAATCTTACGCTTAATTAGACTCAGCCTATGCTTGATGACATGCATGATAAGTATCACATCTTTCCTGGGCACGCCGCCGCACAACTTCGAGTGCCCAAAGGGAATCGTAATGATATCAAGTAATGAAGTTAACATTAAACTTCCAATGTCTCACCCGTAGATTGCGTGCGGCATTTACTGTTGAAAAGTATATATTTATGTAGCCTATATGGACCTTTTGCGCATAAAAGTATAAGTCAGCAATATAATATAGTGTGCCTTCAAGCCGATATTTTGATTCAATGTTTCATTAATGCTGGACCCGCGTTGCACACGGCGGACCAACATTAATAAAACATTTAATCAACTAATCTCGCTTGCTTTGTAGATGAATTGCAAAGAATTGTACACGGGAGTTCGAAAAGTGCGAAATGCTACCCCACGAAACACAATAGAAAACTTTGATAACATAAGCCCCTGATAAGAATGTTGCAAATAAATGTTTGCTGATGCTGTGACGTGTTTTGTAAGATTTACACGGTTCGTACGACGTTTTAAATTACCTTTGGGCGTTTACTTATCAAGATTTGTAATTCCGCGAATCAACAAAGTCCTTCATTAATCTGATCGCGATGCGAGCTATGAGCCTATGAGTACACTGCCGTGCCAAGCCAAAGGCTCTACCTGCTTACTTTTCATATCAGAAGCTACTGCATTTTGCTTTGCAGCCCAGTATATTGAATCACATCCGCTTGATAGAATTTAAATTGAAATCAACCTTGAGGCAATGTTAAAGGTTTGATAGTTATCACCGCGCAAAAGGGCATTTTGAATACCGTACAGACTACAAATGTAATACATCTGTTAACGCAGACAGAAGGCAGTTTACTCTGCTGAGGTGGTAATTGAATTGAAGCCATGGGTGCGCCAGCTAAAATAATCTTGTTGGCTTTGCTGTGCATGGTCTCGAATGCTCACAGTGAAGAGGATCATGATGATTCATGCGTAGTGGAGGATATTGAAGTGCAGAAAAACTTTGACGCGAAAAAGGTATGCGATGGAACAATCACTTTTTAAATTCTTTTTGATTGGCAAATTATCTAATTAAGTAGACGGTTCATGGGTTTAAACGAAAGTGATGTAGAGTTACGGGATGTTATTTTTCAGTGCGGCTGACATACTGAGATATTCCCTTTGGAAATGAAAGGGGCTATTTACCACTTTACAAAGTGACAGACCTCTATACAAAGTTTCATATCCAAGGCGAGGCGAGAATTATATTTCAGACTGATCTCCACAAAAGCTGTTGAATTTTGTTTTACCTATTCACGTAGATACGATATCCTACCGCGTAAATATGAGATCCATTATTTGTAGTGATATAAAATTTATGAAGTATAATATTTGTTTTGTGTATAATTGTATATTATGACTGAGTAAACAATATTTATATTTGTATCTGTATTAAGTTATCTATCAGTCGATTTGTAGTTACCTTTTTTTACTTGTCTTGGTCTAAATCCATTTTTAGCTTTTGGGACGTTGGTATGAAATCAAATGGGCAGTGCCGCATTACATGGACCCCGCCTTTATGTATGTTGACTACACAGAGACCATCAGCAAGTTGGCGGACGGTAATTTCAGTGTGAAGGTTCAAGGCACGTAAGTGACAATTAAAACGTTATATCTTCACAAACTACCTAACCGTTGATCTCAAATTTGAAATATTAGTTGGGTGGGAAATAAACTATTTGTACATTTAGATCTAATCATTAGTCTCTTAACTTTTTCAGCGCGGGGACCGTCTTTATACGTCAGAATCTGACGTATGTAGACGTCAGATTCTGACGTATGAAGTCATCCCCGCACTGAAATATTTGAAATATTTATAATGGCCGTATACCCACACCACAGGTATTTAAATGAATCGAGAACAGCCAACTAAGAAGATTATGACGCTTTCAAATTGAAAAAACCTTTTGTATCCATGATGGTTTATACAGAATTATTTCAGAGTGGTAAAAGTTAAAGGTGGATACATTATATAACTGGTGTATCACAAGTATACACATTAAAAAATTCTTCCTCTGGTGAAAACTTAGCATAATATTATCTAATATTATACCGTAGAGTTGGATAAAAGCTTAGAGCAGCTCGAATTAGCTTACTTATGAATTCAGTAAAATAAAATTACAACGACAATACGACTGTAATGCGTATTATACAATGTCATTGCTTAACTACATGTACTAAATACTTAATAATGGACTTATCACCAATTTGGTAAGTCTGCTAATAATATGCGTAGTCTATAATAGATCTAAAATTTTAGCCTTTTGTAAATTATAACTAAGGCATCTACCCTTATAGCATTACATAAATATTTGTGTCTCTCTATATACATGTAATACTCGTTTTGTTCATTTAGTGATGCGAAAGCGTGTGATCATGAAAATGTCTACCAGTTATACAAGACAGATACACCTGGAAAATTGTCATGGTCTTCCAAAAAAGGTATTTGACATTCCTTTACAGTCGTCGTGGATGCGCGATGATTAATTAAACAAAGTTGTTCTGGTTGTCGCGATGTTGCAGATTAAACATCAACCTGATAAAGCAACACGACGATGAATATAAGATGAATAAATTCAAAATGCAAATTCAAATCCTAAATGCAAAAAAACGTACAACACTCTATGCTTATTTCTGGTTATAGTTTGCTCTATCTCTGTTATCTGCGCTATGTCTTTCAGGGTACATATTTGGCCCGCTGTTGCTACCTGTCTGTGCACTGCTTTAAATCTAAGTTGAACACATACTAAAATGTGTTTTCATACGGGATTAATTTCTGACTGAGCATTATGTTACATTTCACAAAATCAATTTGCTTTGTTATAGCAAAAAATGAATATTTGTGAATATGCATACAAAGTGAATATGTATATATATTTAAAAACTGTATTCGCGTAATCCTGATAATGTGATATGCAAACCATTACTTTAAAGTTAATGTGAACCACAGTCAACCCTTAAAGCGCTAAATGTAATAAATGTAATAAAAACTATTTTACTCACTTAAAGTTGTGTCTCGCTGCCGCGACCAACAACTTCAATCAGGTGAAAAAGAATCATTCTTCGCCTAATTTGAGACCAAACATTTGCGAAGGTAAAAGCTTTAACACACATTTCGTTTCCAATAACTACGATTTAAACGGCTAACGAAACGGATTAAAAACTACTATATAGTCGTGCTTAGCGGCTTACCCCTCACATCGCGACTTTACACGTCCGAATCTGACTTCCATAGACGTCAGATAGGGGCCTACGCCAGATTCTGACGTCTAAAATCGATCCCCGCAGGACATTTATGATGATTTCAAATTGAAAAAAACCTTTGATCTCCATGGCTACAAAAGCATTTCAGCGCTTTAAGATTAGGGTTTAGTTGATATCTGCCTGTTGAATTATTCAGTACAAAACATCAACTACTGGGTACTTGAAGTGAATGACAACTTCCTGGTGGTTTACGCCTGTGACATCATCGATGAGGACAGCGGTGTATGCGATAAATCATCCGGCAATATTTGGAGTCGTGAAAGCACTCTGTCTGATGACAAACTGGCGGAAGCATACGCCGCTGCTGCGAAGGCATGCATGAAGAAAGATGATTTCATAGATACCCCTCAAGATGAAGGTAAACCCTTGTTATCTCAGGTTGAAAATCATCACTTCTTTTTATATCTGTGATCAAAGTGTTAACCATTACAGCGCGGTGATCGACTTTAGTCGTCAGAATCTGGTGTCTATAGACGTCAGATTCTGACGTCTAAAGTCGATTCCGCACTGTAAGAATAAACATATTTCTAATGGCCGTAGCCACGTAACATAGGTATTCAAATGAATCGGAAAGATATATAATTAAGACATCTGTTATGTTTTCAAGCAAAAAAAAATGTTAGTCTCCATGATTTACATTTTAAAAATCAGCGCTTTACGGGTTAAACTTTCTATTCTTGAGTATAAAAACACGACTTCTAACGGTTGTTCTCTGCTGTTTCAGAATGCACAGAAGATGGGAATGGTAAAGTTTCACAGTGTTTCGTGCATTTAGATTTTGTGCCACAGCTCTATAACAATAACTGATAGCTTTCATTGTTTGAATGATTGTTTCATCACATACCTTGTGCACAATAACAACTACAGTTATTATTTAGATAGTAGTTTATTGTCATTATAGACGAGAAATATTTATTTAACTACATGCTGCTGCGTATACTGTACATGCACTCTGTAATGCTGTGATATTTAGACACTTTCATATCTATCAAAATAGTCTGTATAAACTTGACAAAGTATATACGTATTTAAATTTTGAATTTTAAACTTAAATACAATACCAAAATACAATACCATAATTATTAGCACACATTTTGTTATTTTCAGGTTACGAACCTTTCCGTCAATCATCCTTCGTGTTAATTTATTCATTGGCGGTGTGCATTGAATCTTTGTGGCATGCTTGAAAAGAACATCATCAGATCTTCAATATAATACAATTCATGTTTTCATAGATGTATCCCAATAGCTAGAAGACTACTTACAGATTAGTTACATGAATATATTATAATAACTCTTACATGTCAAATTCATTATACATTGTTTTATTCACGCTGAATAAACGTTATTACAAATACGAATTATCTTTAGTTGTCTTTATAAAATGATTGACAGAGTAAAAGAATAAAATACCATATTCCCCTTAGTCAATTATGCCACCATTAGAAATGTGTATTCCTGACATTTGGCCCGCTGACATGATTATTGTCGAATGTGTCAGAAAGCCACCGAATTTATAAAATTGTATTTTTACGATTCAAAGTAAATGAAAAAATGAATGCATGGTGATCTCAATAATAGTGTTATGCAACGGCAAAAAGACCAAGGCACTGATGAAATGTATTTTGCAGGTACTTACAGGTGCTTCTTCTGAGCGCAGGCTTCCGCCTCTTTACTCAGATCTAGATTAAATGACTCTTTCTTTTCGACGAGTGGTTTCCAGTTCATTGGGTCTTCCTTGTGTGAGAATTGTATTGGCATTTTGTGCCAGGCTTTGTCTAGTCGCCTTTCAAAAGCATGTATGGATGGGACATTGATTACCTCATACGGTAGTCGATTCCACAAGTGACACTGAATTTCCCCAGATTTGTTCTGGGATATTTCTGAAAAAGTTTTAGGTTATGCACTCTAGTGTTACGAATGTCTGACTTGTCCTGCGCTTCCAGCTGGGGGTCATATTTTCCCTGGAGTATTTTGAAAGTTTATATCATGTCACCTCTTAGTCTTCTGTACGCTAGTGTTGGTAACCTCTTAGCCTTTCTGAATATTCCATTCCAGCCAGTCCTGGGATACACTTCGTTGCTCTTCGCTGTACGTTCTCTATTGTTTCAATGTCTCTAGCTGTATGTGTTGCCCAGACTTGGTAGCATATTCCAGAAGCGGTCTTATTAACGCTTTGTATGAGCTGAAAAATGTGCATTCGTCAAAGTATGTGTAAGTTATCCTTATCACCCTCATAACTCTATTTGCTTTGTTGACCTTGTATGTCTTGTGCTCTCGGAATGAGAGATTTAAGTCTATTATAATCCCTTCGTCTTTTTCGCTGTTTCCTTGATTTAAAACAATCCTCCCCCTTTCCCATCTGTATTCTAAAATGGAAGTGGAATTATTCCTCTTTGTTTTTAGCTTACATAGAACACATACTCATTTCTTATAATAAATCTTTATTTTGGTTTTAATTCCACAAATATTAACTGTATATCAGAACAAGGTTTTTATGCGAAAGTATGGTATCAAATTGATATGTCTAGCAATACAATAAAGACATAATTATGTCTTATTTAATGAGGATATAAAGTCAAAAAGGCCATGCCGTAACAGATCTCTTTCAACTACATATATGTGCACTAAAATATAATATACATCGTCACTAATTAACATGATAAATCAACTTCTGATCTCAAACAAACATTACCAAGCTACTACTAAGGCAAACAACAGTAATTGCTTACTAGAGAGGTGAGCACTTGTGATTTTACAAATACAGGATAGTACATGCTACATTGCGAATACTGGATAATATTCACTCTTCTCAACCCTTAAAACGTTGCAATATTTGTGTATAAACTATGGAGATCGAAGGGGTTTTTTCAATTTAAAATCACCATAAATATCTTAGTCAGCTGTTACAGTTTAGTTTAAATACCTATGTTATGGGTCTACTTTTAGCCTAAATGGTTTCCTCTTTTCGGTGCGGGCATTTACTTTAGACGTTAGGAACTGACTTCAATTGACGTCAGATTCTGACATCTAAAGACCGTCCCCGCGCTGAAAATAATTGAAGCACAGACGAACCTTGTGTAACAGAACTGCTTGTGAAATGCTTTGGAATGCTTGTTTAGATCGTTTGTGTTTTTCATTTTTATTATCAAACATTATCAGTGCTATAATACATATGTCACAAAGTACTATATACTATATACTATGCATATTTGTATGTGTATATTTATCGTAGTAGTTGGTGATTTAAATTTTGCGACCCGTATATTGGCATATCTGCAGTGCAACATATTTACAATTTTAAATATCATCGGCGTTAAATAAAATCGCAGATTTGTTTTTAGCCATTTTTATTTAGATTTTGATTGAGGCCTACTCATCATACCATGTATGCCTAATAATACCATCTAAATGTTAAAATCTTAATTTAACATTTAAAAAACTGACAAGGGCAAAGTTTATCTATGAAGTCCGTTATCAAGATATGTTTGAAATAATAAACATACACAATAGACAATCAGAGTATTAAAATATATTTGTTGTAAAAAACTAAGTCAAGATACCCTAGATAACTTTACATAGCTATGCATAAAGCATATTGATATGATAGAACAGACATATTTGAAATACATAGTATATCAACATCACATTCCTTTGGAATATTTAGGAAGTTAGTATATCTGAAACCCCAATATCGAAAATTTGTCAGAAGCGAAATTGAAGGGGCTGAAGACAAGTGCCTATAAAATTTATTATGCTTCACTGTGTGAAAATAGGTTACAGAGGGTATTTAGGAAAACAAATTCTCATTTTATTTATCTTTTTTATTTTCTAAATACATTCAAGTTTTCCGGAAGAGTATGCCTGCGTCAAGTTTCTCTGTGTGGTACAATACTGCCGTCACGACATTTGGACCAGGAACGTGTTCCGTGTGATGTAAGAATTTAGCAGACCACAACAACAATCAAGATGTAATGCAACACCCACGTACACCAGCGTGTCGCTAGATTGTAAAGTTAACTTATTAACCCATTTCTGTCTATCAACAATGTATTCATTCTCCTCCAAAAACTGGTAGTCGTCAGAGTCTTTTCTTATTTATGTATGTATTTATTATCAGACACAGCATATTAGTCTGGATGCTAACTTCTCTGTTATTTGACGTATCACGTACTTTGCTCACTGATTGTCACAATATGTCTCAAACTAATATATAATATATATTGTGGAATTAATATAATTATAGTTTTCATAACTTCATATAGGTCTATTTTATGTTAAAGATATGAACAAGAGCATACTGTTATCGTCCATAGGACTATGCAGAGAGACAGGTGCATGTCTCCACTTCCTGAAACAGTAGAAACATAGTAATATAAATAGTCTATTTGTTCTCAATATGTTTAAAGGCTTTGTTAAGGTAAAAAAAAATGTTAATGTTAATGTAATGCTACAAAATAATTTATCCAAGCTCCACTTTTAAATTGATTATTTTTTCTGTATAGGCATTGGTGGTTTTCGTGGATTAATTCATGCAAGATGCTCATCCCAGTACATACATTCTGCGTCTGTGCTGAGTTGGACCACTATAGGTGGCAGCTAGTAACCATGTATACATACTAGTTTAATGTATCATAACCATATACATGTGGTCCCCTTAAATATGAAAGGTTTATCTGCCACTTTGTAAAGTTGCAGATACACCCTTCCATATCCAAGGGGACTATATGTACATTAATTTAAAACTCACATGAATAAAAAGAAAACTAAAGGGTCGCTCATTTAAAACTACTAGAGCACACAAAGGCAGTTATTGGAGCCGGTTGTAATGCTATAATTGTACAGCAAGCTATGTTAATATAAGGTGTCTCAATGCTGTCTCATCGAAGCTACTACTACATGTATATCACACCATTGAGTGATTTGTTCAAACTAGACGTTACATTTTTCTGCATTGTGAGAATGATTAAATTATGCGTATCATTATGTATTATCTGTTAAATAACATAATTTATATTTAGAAAAGGTGCACACATTTTTTTATCACTCCGCATCAGAGCAAAAAGAAGCTGTTACAAACATTATTTCTAAATAAGAAATTAAGAATCCGTTATAAGATAACAAAACAAAACAGTGAGATGTTTTATTACCATTGCCCGGTTTTTCACTTTTTGTGCAGATATAGATCATCTCGGCTATCTGGTCAAAATACGATTTGACCATTATAAAACCAGACAGATCCCTATCTTTAGGACCATGGGCCCCTCCCACTAAACATTTGAAAATTAAGATCATCTTAACTTTCTCTTATTTGCATTAGAAAAGTCAGGATGATCCTAACTTTTCTAATGCAAATAAGAGAAAGTTAAGATAATCTTAATTTTAAGATTCTTTGTGGATTGGGCCCTGTTCTTAAAGACTCATCTCTGGACCTGTGTGATTCCTACATGGCAATATTTTTTTTAAACACAAAAATCAAACAACATCAACAGATTGTCATGATGATATAGTATTTGTTTCAGCATCGCTAACTAGAAAAAATTAGATCACCATTATCATGAGTCTGTTGTGTGAAATCCCCTTCCTCCAGACACGCCCTGCCAGCGGCGGTGTACGCGTCCGTCAGCATGGCGTCCCATGTGTGATTATTACCCAGTATCACATTTGTACAATGTCGAACCAACGTCGAAGACGTTGGGTCGACGTTGTACAAATGTAATGCAAATGTTCTGTGTTTGCTGGAGTAGCCCTCCATAGACGCTAAGCACGACCATAATAGTTCCTAAAACCATTTTGTTAGTAGATTAAATCACTGCGAATGAAATGTGTGTTTTGATATAAAAAAGGATATTTTTAGTTTAAAATTAAAAAAATATCAGTAATTTTCAACCACTTGAAGCTGTGGGTCGAGGTAGCGAGACACAACTTCGTGTTTCAGGAGTTGAATAGGACATTCCGATGTTCCTTGTAGAAATAAACTGGATATCATATTAATATCGTTGTATTGACCCAATATGACCGCTATTTCCTGCTGAGAAATGTACTCTTAAATGTTGCTGTCCGAAGTGGCGAAATATATTTTTTTGAGCTGCGATTTGTTATCTGTTGTTTAAATACATCATACGGAATCTTTATCAGTTTTTTATCAGTTATGTCATAAGATGACCCATTATCTAAGCCGTAAAACACATAAATAACCGTAGCAGATTATGTATAGGGTAATTGGAATAAATTCCCTGACCTCAAAAAACCACATACATGTGCTTTGACCCTAAAATCAAATCGCATCACATGTCTATGACATGGTTTTAAACCTTCAGCAAGCATGTCTACACAGGACATCTCAACTTTTTTTTGAATTAGAAACAATCATTAAACCTACATCAGTGATGGTTTACTGGCTCAACAGTAAACCAACATTGGGTTATAAAAATAATCATGATGCTCATTGGTACATGGTCCTCTGTTAGTAATAGTTATTATACTTATTCACGTTTATATATTATTCTTACTCGTATCATTTCCCTCGATCACCCAGTACAATCTGGCAGGATTATATGTTGTATGTAGTGTGTAGTTGTATTGGACATCACATGACTCTTCACCGGCGCTACAACCCATCATTGTCAACTTTATGAAATATGGTATTATTCTTTAAATTTGCTACATCAGCATCTGTTTTGTTCCTTTAACTTTAAGGATTATTATGATTATTACTTTTGAATGTTATGTCCAATGTCATCAATGTGTGCGTAATGAGAGTATGTTGTCGATTTGTTGTTTTATGCAATTTCAATCTTGTAATTACCAATGTAAATGAAATTTGTGACCATAGGACTTCGCAGATAAGACGTTTTACACTCGGTTGTTGGCCTTGCAGGGCAGTCTAGTCCTCACCTTGCCCTGATGGAGACGTGGACATCGCCGTCTGTTGTTTTACTGTACGTCTCGGTGTAGTCAGAATCGTGCTCAAATCCCACCAGGTAATGAGGTATCGCCCATTGCATCTCGTACCAGCGACCCCGAAACTGACAAAATAAATGCAACAAATAAATATAAAAAAATGACTGCAATTATAATTATAAACTATTATTATCACTTGAGAATACAAAAATGAATGAATGGAGTTTTAGGCCACCTTTGTGCACATTATCACAGCAAACACAAAACATTTGTCCTCGACGTTGGTCTAACATTGTACAAAATGTTTTGATGGGATAGGCGTAACTGGGACAATTATCCCTTGAGATGGTGCTACTAGTAGAATATTACTACTTCGTGTGGACGTAAACTTTGTCCATGGCTTACATCAGGCAAATTCGGGCCCTAGACTGCTAGCCTCTCATTCTCCACACATACATGTAGGTGTCACAAGGAGGCATCATATTTTGCCGTCGATTGACAAGCCAATCACAGTAGTTCTAAGCAAAAGCAAGATGGCGCAGCCCTCTGATCATGCTTCCGATTGCTTCACCTGTAAAAAATAATAACATAATTTCGGGCTGTAAATTCTAATTTCCATCATTTGACATTAATATTTAGGCATTCTACCGGATTAGCCCCACCAGGCTGACTGTCAGTGTCACTGATTGTGCTGCTTGACACTCGCACTGTGACGTGTGAGGGTGACAAGGTGACGAGCACGTGTGATCGTGTCTCTGTGACTGTCAAAGTGTTATCAAGTAACAAATTGGACTGGACATGCATGCTCTGCCACTGCCGGTCTTGGTTGATAAAAACACATCCTTCCTTTTCATGATACACTCCATGATACACTTTTTATTGAGATGAAGCGAATCTATACCAAAAACATATCTTATTTGCAAAAATCCCATTTAAACCGGCATGCCTCACATTGTTGTTATGATCACCCGCACTCTGTTTTAAATACAGCTCCGCTGATTAGCCGGTGTATTCCTCGCCGGCTAAGGGCAAGAGATCAGTAATAGTTGACCTAGATCGACCGGATAACCCAGAGCCTTCTCGTGCCGATAGGGAGAGATTGCTCTGGTAACAGAATGAATGTGACTAGGCGATCACGTTAAGGATGGCTTTGTCGAGGTAAAGTTAAAACCAGTTTATCGACTTTAATTTGGTACAGGGTCACGCGCTGCGCGCTCCTCACATATTTCCACACACGAGGACATTTTATAAAGCCTATGCTTGTTGTCGCCTTGTAAACATACACGTGTTTTATAATCCAGTCATTTTATCATTACATCCCAAAATAATTGCAATAGTTTTCATTGCAAAACGTATCGTTGGTATCCCTAGAATAGCATATCAAAACTTTACTCCAGTAGATGAATGGGAAATATATTTTTGGGGGTACAGAGAAATATGTCATTTTTCATATTTTCTGGTGTCATTTTACATTTATTGCGAATCGACTATAGACTAGTAAGAACAGATGAACTGGAAATGTGGGTGTCAGAGCCGAAATCTGGCCTGACTATCCCTCATTAGCCACATACTGCTCTCCTAAATATCCACGTGTGCTGAATTTCACCGCAAACGGTAGACCGAGCGCTGTCGTTCGATGTTCATCTCCCGACAGAGAGTTCACAATATAAATCAAGGAGCTTTCTTAATATCACGATTTAATAGCCATTCTTGCTTCATTATTTATATAATTATAAAATTTATATTTTGACTAACCCGTTTGTTTTCATTTTGAAATATTTACTCCAATGCCATAAAAATGAATGTTTATTTCAATTTGTAATCTGTCGTCTGCTGCTGCGATAATATAATTTGTTTCAGTATCATGGTCAATTCGGCCCAGTGTTATAAATGGGCGGTGGGCAACTGATCATCATTTAATTCCATCATCAAATGATCATCAAATCATCTATTGTTTTGCGTCGAAGGATAATATTATTGATCTACAAATGTGAGTGTATTTATTTTTTTCATGGTCGCTATGTGTGATCAAACTATGTCTTTCACTTAGCGGGCTACCAATAAATACAAGAGGTGGAAGGGGAAGGCTGGAATTATGCAAATTATTTATTTCAGTCCCTATCTACAAAAAAAAATCACACTCTTCCTCAGGCGAAAGATTTATTTCCCTCTCTGAAAATTGTTTTTTTTTCTGTCTACAAAGCTTTATCCCAAAGTAGCCTTTAAATGTTGATCTGGAGGTTAAAGAGCCGAGGCTCAGATTCCTTGTAAGGCCCATTAAATATTAATTTACAATATGTCGTGCAGACAACTATTTATTTCACAAAAAATTAGTTTGAAAAAAAAATATTTAAAAAATACTACACCCCCCCTGCTTATAGGATGGTGTCCACCTTAATAACGCTTTGATAATGTAAGGATAAAGAAAACGGTGTGCGTCTTAACCGTCATGCTGGAGTGACCACGGGTTCTAAATACCATAATTTATCATATTATGAATGCGGGATAATTCAGGTGACCAGCATAGATTGGCCTGATACGGGCCCTCTATTTTGAGGCTTAGTATAAATAGGAGGTGGTCGAGGCTCCCATATATCAAACAGCTGGTGTTCATCATGGAGCGCGAGGTCAACAATACGCTGAGGAGATTTAATTTTGATCTCAATTTAAAAGAAGAGCAAGTTACGCGTTATCCAACACGTTATGTCAAAAGAAAATACTTTTGCATCATTACCTACTGGTTTTGGGAAAAGTATGTGCTACGTAATACCACCACTAATTTCCAAACGAACGGCACTCGTGATATCACCTCTAAAAAGCATAATGAATGAGCAGAGAACGTTTTTGAAATCCAAAGGGAATAAAGAAGCCATTCTTGTTACAAAAAACGAAATGTTGCCGGGAGACGAAGAATCGGTTACATCAGGAGAGGCCGACATCATTTTCTGCAGCCCCGAGTCGGCCCAATCTTGGTTTCATGTTCTAACTTCTGAAATATTACAGGTAAGCCTACTTACAATTCAGTTAAAATGACTGCCTATAATTAGACAAATATACAACGACTTTTAGCAACCTGATTACTCATAAAATTCTAACAATATTTTCTATCTTGATATTTCAGTCACGGTATGCAGTGTTGGCATTTGATGAGTGTCACTGCATCAGCGAATGGGGATTGGACTTCCGCCCATCTTACAGACAAGTGGGTTCATTATCAGCCGTCATTGAAGCACCCGTATTGTGTTTGACGGGGACAACAACTTCACAAATCAAGGTAGATGTCGAGAAGATCTTAAAAATTAAAGATGTGTATTTAGTGATAATACTACCTGACCGTCCTGAGATTCACATCAATGTAATCAAGCCAGCAACCAATGATAAATACAAAGAACTAGTGGAATGGTTGTCCGAAATGATTGCAACTGCACATACCAGGTGTAAAAAGATACTACTTTTTTCCCCACTATAAAAGAGGCCTCGTCTATGTATAGTCTGATGGAAGATGCTCTGGATTAAAAAATGTATGTGAATAGGACATATGATGTACAGGACAGGATTGTAGAGATGTACCACGCAGGAATGGACCAGCAGGTGAAAGATAGAGTGAGCCTTAACTTTAGTAAGTCGGACAGTACGATACGCGTCCTTTGTGCCACCATTGCTTACGGGTTGGGCGTATCTGTAAGTGACATAAGTACTGTGATTTTATGGGGTGTTCCTAAAACCTGTTTGAGTTTGTGGCAACAAATCGGCAGAGCGGCAAGAGACGGTCGTCAAGGTGAGGCGATTGTATACCTCACTGGTCACACCCTTGGTAAATGCGAACCATCTGTCATCGAGGTTTTAAAAGCTCCATGTATTCGAAAAGCTATATTAGCTAGATTTGTACTACTTGATAATCAAATCGAAAAATTACCCTCGGCAAAATAGTGTAAAGACGAATGCAACAACCCATATTGTGATTGTGATATGTGCAGATGTTGTTCATCTTGTAGAAAGAAATGTAATTGTCGAAAACAATAAATCGAAGCAATCACTGTATTATAATTTTTTGTGCTGTTCACAATGTACTTTCTGACTATCATGACTAGAATAATGCATATAAAGGTAAAAATTGACATTTTTAATTTCCAAACTGACGATATTATCATGATTAGATATCTTCCCAGATTATTAGTTTTGTAAAACATTTTTGGCACACAATTAATTAACATAAATATACCCAGGAAGTAGGAGCACTTGAAGCAATGTTAATTTAAATCTGGTTCAACGTCTGCGACGCTGGCCAGCATTACACAACATCGGCTTAATGTCTCATGTTTGCTGGGTGGTTTTAATTCATACATGATTTATAATAATCACTGTTACATAAATTCTGTGAGTCAATCTGTCGTTTTTTCAGACATTTTCGTCTTTCTTTTGCCTGTGTATGTTGATGCTTCAAAATACGATCTTTAAATTTTGCGGGCTTTGCGAAAATAGAAATCCACCATTGTTTCGGTGGAATCTCCCTGTTATCTCTTTCAACAAATGTTCTTTTTGTAGAACTTTAACCATTATACATATGTCCCTATCATTGCAAATTACACCTCTCGGTCGGCTATAATTTGTAGTTCCTGCCAAGTTTGTGTTGAATAGCTCACCTAACTCTGACTGTAGACCCAGCATCTGGCTATGTCTTTCGATGGTCTTATCTGTCAACTGGCCCCCAGCGGCTTTAACACTTTCTTTATATGCATTGTTCAAATGTTCCATGTGTAGGTCAGCCGAGATGTTCCTGCCATTACCAACATGTACATTGACCGTTCGATTCCACATTAGCTGATGCGCTGTGGCTGTGGAGGCACCGCCTCCAATGTCTGTAAGTAGACGATGCGCATAAATAAAATATGTGGGATGGCTTTGAGCGAAATTCCACATCATGTCCAATTTCCAATGCATTATCATTCGAGGGCCATCATTTTCTCTAACAGCGTCTTTTCGACATAAAGCCATTAAACCTTCCCAAATGACTGCTTTGCTATATTCAAGCTTGTGGTCCACATCAGCAGATACATCTCTCAGGTTGTTAGCCCTCTCTCTACAACTATCACAGCGATACCATGGCTCATCATCGGGAGGGATATCTTCAGCCCTTAAGTTTTTACACTCGAAGTGGAACCACTCACCTCGGTCACATTTACTGTGAGAACATTTTACCATTTCTCCACCTATGTCCTCCTTACAGACACATTGCTGAAAGCCTTCGTCTCCGCTTAACTTTGAGTTATGAATAGCTGCGATATCAGGTGTTTTAAAAGCAAAATTCACAACAGCAGCCGCTGTTTCACATAACATGGTATAGTGATCATTAGATGCGACACCTGCATGTAAGTTCTCCTCTAATGTGTTCAGACCGATATGCTGCAAGGAAAAGGCAATAATGTAGCCAGTGACTACCAACTCTAAAAAGTCATGACAGTGATCAAATTTCGGCATCACTTTGCCAGACACTTCACTTTGACGAAGTAGGCACTTGAGGTACGGTAGCGTTCCCTTGTCACGTTCACTGCCCGGTTTATAAAGAAGCGAAAACGTATCCTGAAACACAGTACGATATGGTTCGACACTGAGTTTGAAGTAATTTGGAAATCATTTACGATGACAAGAATAAACAATAGCCCAACATACAATATATATTAAATAGAAAGCGTTGTTCGGAAACGAACACGAAAGCAGCCCCCCATTACCGCTGATCGGGTCATTTTACATTTGAAAAAGATCAGCAAACTTTATCAGAGTATATTTCATATTACCACTTTAGCTATCATGCAAGACTTCCGAGATAAAAATGTTCGTCAGTCGGCCATTTTGGATTCTAATTATACGAAATTTGTAATGGGTCAACCTTTTATTCGATATTCAGGGTCCAGCTATTTTGCTTTATTTTTTCGTTACTCAAATGACCTTTTTGAAATTGCTTGCGCCAAAAAGTTAATCACATCATTGCCTGACATAGCTGAGCATATTTGCCAAATTAAAAGATATGCTGGGAACTTTTTCCTGAAATACGCTGACGAGCATTTCTTCGTTAGTCACAATAGTAATTAAAGGGTTGATGATATAAGGATCAAAATGTATGTGGTGCCTATGTGAGGTATGAGGAAGCAGAACTTGATAGACTAGTCGCTATTTAAAAAAATAATAATAACGCCGGCGGCGGCAGAGGAGACGTTGGCGGAGCCGGACCATGTGGAATACGGTAAGCCGCACGCGTCGGCGAGGGCTGTTTAATAAATCAACTTTATAATAATCACTAATCACATTATATATACTACTAGAACAATTAATAGAGGTCGCTTATCAAAGCTTTAATTAATTATTTGGGCCACTTAGCCTTTTAACCTCCGAGCATGATTTTTTTAATATTTTCCGTTTTTATTATCACTTTAAATGTAAGATTTTTAAAAAGTTATGGAAAAAACGTGACTTTAATCACCGAAATTAAAAAAAAATAGTTGACCTTAATTTAATCCAATCAGAATAATTTTGACTCACTTTAAGTTGCAAATCGCGTCAGCGAGACACAGCTTCAAGTGGATAAAAATTCAAATAAAAAAAACTTGGCGGTTAAAGGGTCATAGAAAATAATCATGAAAGAATTGTATAACTTTGAACATAGATTTACCAATGCTTGTCGATGGTTGACTATGACAAAGAAACCATTTTGAATGTCGTTTGTCGACCATTTTGATTATGAAACTTGTGTCAATATCTGGGCATTGAAAAAAATGTTAAAAGAGCTCAAATATGATAATATTATAAAAGAATAAAAAAATAATTCAACGCAATAAAAACAATATTGCAGACATTTTTTAGTATTTTTAATGTAGGTTCCTCACGTTAGCCCTTGTTGTTAGATCTTGCATGACAGCTATACCATATAAACAAGTACTAGAAATAAAGTAAAACATATCTGGTGTTTCGCAGATATCGGAAAACTTATCACTATTGATGGTTATCAGGTTATTCTCAAAGTTATGACATTTGGGTAGTTTATCACAAACTGACTAACAAATACGGAAATTAATACCTGTAAACATAAGGCTCGGTGGTACCATTCTTGTATTGCTGGATGTAAGCCTTCTAACCTCCCCATTGCTGCGGAGTGGTTGGCACGAGCAACTTGAGCATCATGAGCCCTCTCACAGCTGAGTCCATCCCCAAATAATATGGTCGATACTGGACGTCCAATTTCATCAGTAGGTGAAAACTGCTGATAATTGACCATTATGTCAATCATGTCAGGTACTTTTGTTTCATCCTTATTCAATACACCGAGGGGCACCTACAAAACATGCATAACCATTCTACAAATGTCATGTAACACCACAAAATTAGGCTGAAACCTACAATTGGAAAATCAATTGTCTCGATCAATAATTTAGAAAATGTCATTTTGTAGATTTCTTGTGACAAAATACTGAAAACGTGAACTGAAAATGTATCCACTTTATTATAGTTGATTTGTGTATTATTTCTGATTTGTTAAAAAGAAGTAAATCAGACAAAATAATGTTCATTGGGTATCATGATTTATACTTAGGAATTATATGTGTCGTTTACGGTTCAATAATTTCAGAGCACAAGGTCAGTATATAGCATAGGTTAAAATTGTTACCACTTTGCTTTTTATTGCTGATTCCGGTCGATGCAAATGTGGTATATGCCACCACACAAGCGATCTCAAATCTTTGAAGCACTGTATTTTATCCACAATGATTCGTTGAACCATCACCTCTATCTCATATCTTAACTTCTCCAGATCATCGTGATTAGGCAGGTAGTGATCTAATGGGATATTTGTTATTGCCGATTCGTCGGGAATATCATTGGAAGATGCATAATTCAGCAGAAATCGGTCCTGAACAGCATATGCATGCACGAGATTATGCATTGTATTACCTTTTTGGGTGGTATAATGACGTGCAGAGACCTAAAAAAAACAGTGTTTATCCCTGATATTACAACTTCATTACTTAAAAAAAGCGAATTTAACAATAGTCTACAGCTAAAATTACTAAACTATAATAGCTTACACATAATGAAGTCGTGTGTTACCAAGTCATTGCTGACATTTCCTATATATTTATTAAATAAAATAAAACTATATATAAAACAAAATGCTATATATATGACTTTCCTGAATCATCCAACAGGACACAAGAAAAAATTATCTTGCTAAGACAAAAAAATAACACAGAATCAAATAAATCTCCCAATCAAATAGATATTGGTAATACCGATTTCATGACGATGAATGCAAAGCTATGAGATTGATAACTATCAAGTTATCTCACGAACAATTTTAACGTTGACGCCGTCAGAGCTTAATGTAATTTGCCTATAGAATAAAATGCATAACAAAACTTACTTTTTGGTTCACATTATCAAAAACAATAGCATAACCGAGAGGAAGGCTAATGTTATTATTATCAACAGGAATGATGGTATCTTCGTCACATGATGGTGTACACACGTCTGTGATACAAAATTAGCATATTAGAAAGACTGGATCTGGTTATAGGAAGCCTCTAAATGTGTAGTATTTTCATTAATGAATAGCAGCAATGTCCAAGTCCTAAAGTATAAGTTACCACGGATAATTTGCCATTTTAAATATTATTTTCAGACAATTAACAACTATATCATTTTAATGTAGTTTATGTCAAGCACACGGCAATTGAATAGTTCTGACTTGTGATGTAATAGCTTAAGCAACAGTTGTTTTTTGGATCAATATTATTTATCCAAATTATGTAAACACAGGAAATAATATTTTTTTTGCTACTGATACAGTCAGTTTGTTCATGAAAAATACACACCCATGGCCGATGACATTTCACGTGTTTTCCCGCTTCTTTCTTCTGTTTCTGTCTTCCATTGTTTAACACTGATATCATGATGCGTTCGTAGCCGATCTCGTAGCTTTCAAGTATCTCATCCAAGGTGACCGTGTTTTCTTAGACTGTAAAATGTAATGATTTTGGTGAAAATACATAATACAGGTGCTCATTGACTATCAAGCACCACATGTATGTAATGTTTTATAAAATAAATTATATCAAGAATACATAATATTCCTAATTATATATAAAACGCTTAACCCAACAAACATGTTGATTGATCTATTACTTCCCATACCATCGCAATTTTATACCTATGTTTTAATTTGGGGGGAGCATTTGATATGAGGGTTTTAAAAGTCAGATTATTCACCCGAAATCTGTTGCTGTTATTTGCTTATTCAAATAATGAAACATGAGCTTATCTTGACGATGTATATTCTAATGTCATGGACAGTATAATATAGAATATTTATCTAATCCATGAGAACGGCCAGAATGTCATATTTTGATGATTTTTTTTAGATAATACTGGATTATGGACTAAATTATATTAAAATGTCTATAAACTCGTGCATACATAATAGAGATTACATTCCATCAGGAATAATAATTCCTACAAGAGTGTCTACCAGCAATGAAATGAGATCTTAGCAGTAAAAGAAATAGGGAAGAACTATATATTTTGAACGCTTATATGGGGATACCTCCAAACCTGTATAAAATGAGGGGTAGGGTTACGCAAACGCCTGTCTTTGCTCGGCAGTTAAGTCTATATTTTTGTCCCCTTTTTTACATAATTTCTGTGTGCTGAACCCGAATCTGTATGATAATATTCTATATTTGGTGTCCTTCACCTTTAAATAAGCATAAGCAAAGCAAATAATGGCCAAAACCCCATCCTTTTTATATATCCGTTAAACATTATTGCACGATTTCTGGTTTCTGCATGATTTGGGGTTGATAAATTTATGTCTCATGTTTGTCGATCAAAATTACCTATATTTGACCTGCTAATTCAAAATGGTTACCGCCAACACATAAATAAAAGCGATTTTATGCATGTGAACTATAATATCATAAACAACATTTGTTTAATGGAAATCTGAAAAATGGAATACGTAATACGGCAGATTGGATTACAATTCATTCGAAACTGTGTTCAAGCATAGTGTATGCTAACATGTTTTGATGTGCTTAGTATTTAGAATGACGTCATTATTAAAATAGTAAAATAAATTAAATTACGTCCATCTCGGATTTTATGATAAAATATAGGTCCGATGATGAACAATAAACATCAGAAATGTTTGTTTCGGCCCCCAAGTCACACAAGATCAATAAATCAAGCAATTCCGAGCCACAAATAAAAAAGGTTTGATTTATATTATTATAGCCATTCTGTTTCTTGTTAGTATGGAGATGAATTTCGCGGCCATTTTGGATTTTTTATTTTAAATTTACTCGTCAGTAACGTTTATTCCTAATCCCTTCACTACAATCACTACAAATATGTCATATTATCGTCAACATGTTAAGCAGTATACTTATTTGCTTATAGTAACCGTAAATACATACAAAATGGCGGATGTATTGGATTTAACGGTCAAATGAAGGTTTTTTCTTTCCAAAGACACAAGAAAAAAAATCATCAATTAAAAATCTTGCAGAAACCATAAATTGTGCTTTTATGTGCGACAAACTATAGAAAATATGGGGTTTTCTTAGCATATTGGTGGGCATGTTGTGTTTTTTTCTAATTTGAAGGTGAAGGTCACCAAATATAGTATGTTATCCGGCAGATTCGAATTCATCACACAAAATTATGTAAAAACAGGTGGTTAAAAAATATACACGAAAATCCCGAGCAAAGCTCCATGTTTCAGATTTCAGCCCAGGCTAAATAGACATATTTTCATGCAAGGCTGCAATATTCTTTCATTAAAACATATATGTATTACATTAATAAATAGAAATAACACTTATCTTCAAGCATACACATATCTGGGTTCAGAAAACATAAGCCAGATATTGATATGTCAAATAACTACGATTTATTATGTCATTTCCTTTGACCATGTACTAGTTTGTTTTGTTCATTTTGATTATTTTGTAATAAAAAAACATGCTTGAGCGTATGTGGAGAGACGACTATTTACTCTACTGCAATGCGTGATATCTTATTAAAACGATCATTTGATTATATGTTATATGGTATATCGCGTGTGCTGATTGGTTAGTCAGAAAATCAATGACATGCGCTTACGTCACCCTACCCCCCTAAAAGCTGTCAAAATATAAAGTGCGGCCTTATGTTTACTGGTAACATATCATGTCATGCTTGGAATATATCAAAGCTTAAAAACAAGTTGGTGTGGGGTGAGTAGATGGGGGGGGGGGGGGAGGGAGGCGGTGCACGGTGACCAATTCTACATCACTACATTGTATGGTGCCCATTAAAATCACCCAGTAGTATGAAGATAAATCACGGTAGCCCTACATACAATAATTATGTATAGTGTATTGTTTGGTTACATATGTAGAACTTATCTATGGACTGTCTCTCACTTTTAAAAGAACCATAGCTTGTGTCTGTGTTTCATTTCTGGCCAAATGCATACCGATTATTGCCATTTTTGTCATCGGTAGCGGCCATTTTGAATGTGTATATAACCACTGGAGGAAAAAAAAATTGTCAATCTATGGGTTGTATATTAGTGGGAGAAACATTCATTCAAAATCAACATGGACATGACACAGAATTACACACTGATATATACTAATCTACTTTATACGCGACCAGACGTTAAATACGCAAAATAACATAGCACCCGACATCCCTCTCCAGTGCATAACATTTGAAAACACCCCAAAATCACGAAAGAAAAGCTAAAAGTATGTAAATTCATGTTGCAAATAGTCTGCAATTGCCCCTTTCACCCCTATGTCATGCAAAATGATCTGGTACTAAAGTGGTTAATCGCTCGTCCGACCACACGCCCACCAGGTCACATCCCGATATGAATATAGCAGTTTTGTTGTAACCATGGATTTTTATCCATTTGTAAGAAACATTGTCATAATCTAAACAGTATATTTTTTATCAATTAAACATACCAGTAGTTACAGTTTTTTGTGTATGTCTTGTGGGAACTTCGATTTTTAATCTTTTATTTACTTTTGCTGCTGAATGATTCGGTGGTGATGTGGAATAGCTGACCTCAGCTGTACCAATGAGCTTGGAACTCAAATAAGAGTTGTCAGAACTGGCCGATAAAAATGCCGCTGAAGCTTCTTTCAATTTCTTCTGACCAGTTCTGATTCTCCCCAGTAAGCTCGTGCATGACTGACCGACAAATTTACCATCTGGAGAAATGGCACGCAATTTTGTGTGCTTTGCGTACACTTGATGTATTACATTCAGTGGAGAAACGTCATGGTGTTGGATGTTTGTAGTTAAAGCCCATTCTTCTGGGCGTTTTGCCGCAACTAAATAGAGAAGTGCAGTTAACACATGTTGTTGACGAATCCAACGCCATTACAACAAGGTAGTGCGTATTTCACTAATTCAATCCCCTTTTATAAGACCGTGTTTGTATCCTACATTGATAATAACCGGGTGCCCCTATATAGTTAGGCTCAATGCACTACACATAAATGTACTGGTCCAATACATCTTGCCAGGCGTACTTTAGTATTCGACTTGAATGTAATAATAATGACTTATATTACTTCCCGGTGACGTTGTATAGATTGATATTTATTCATTTAATTTTATTGTGTATAAATGGATACTTCTTCATTTAATTTATATTTTTTACAATAAATTACATTATTTATTGTTAATTTCAGTAATTAAATATAATGGATTTTAATAATAAATTTATAATAAATTATTTCTGCAGGTGTTATTCTACATATTATATTTTATCATTTTTAAAATATAAGTTACATCGTAACAACCTTTACTGTGCGTACTGTAGACCTAAATCCATCCTAATCTTGGAATAAATATAATGAATCATGTTGATAAATTAGAATGCGATTATTTCTGGGATTATTTATTTCCTTCTAGCTTATAATAAATTAATTATTAGTATTCGGCGGTGATCAGCATTATATATGAATAAATAGAATTAAGTAGAATTCAAGCATCTGTTTCATTGCTTGTGATGATAAACGATCATTAAATATCTCGGTGTTTGAATTGTCGAATTGTCGACAGCACACACCTTTTGTTCAATACCAGCATATCAACACCGCTGTACGACTTCGTGATTTTGACCCACATTCCTCAAGACACACAGGAGAGAGCTCGATAGGGCATACAAAATGTGCGGTTTGTGTGAATGAATACATTAGAAAATCAGAAAATGGTAAGTTAATAATTATTTATGTGTATCTGATACAATTAGTGAACAATTTTGATATTTTTCAGGACATAAATAGCATCGCAAAGTTTTCGTGACTATGGGCCATCTGAGTACATGCATCACTCCCTGTCTGAGGGGAGGAACATCAGTCAATACCGACCCAAAGACAGAAACCCGGTCTACGCAAACGGCAGAAATATAAAATTGCCGCCAGTTGTGACTTAAAAAAGCAACCATTTTCTAACTAAGAATCAGATAATCAGGTGTAATATGTCATATGTCATTTTTTGGCATGTAACCCTTTTCTGGACTAAAAATTACAGGCTTCTGTGACCTTTAAACCCCACACGAAGGTTAGGAAATGATCACCAAAGGTGGAATGCGATTTGTTTACTAGTGGTTACACAGTAACATGTGATATACATGTCGTTTCGGACTTTTTTCGTATGATGGGCTATTTTAGTGGCCCTTCAGAAATGCCAGTAGCAAGAGGCGGATCTGAGTGACGCTGGCATTTGTGTCGGTCCCTGATAAAGCCTATCGCCCTAAAAAAAATCATGTTTTTGTTATTTTGTTGAAGATTTATATTTTAGCTTGCATGGTTCCATGTACATGATAAGTATAATTATGAAATTCCGTTAGTTTCCAATCTTATTTGCACAATATTGTTGTCAACCCCTTACATTTATTCGTTTTTTTCCCAACCACATTTAACAGGGTTTTTAGATTTGGTTTAATGCATTAAACGACTAAAAAAAAGAATTATAAAAGCAGATATGTATAATAAATGTAGGTCCATTAATAGATTCAGATTCACCTTGGAAATTAGGTTTACATCAAACATCTCAATACAATACAATGTTGATCTTTTTTATATAATTAATCAAATTTTTTATTACTTTGATGGGATTTATGGAAGGAAAAATATAAAACATACCATTTACATTTCATTATTTTTTTCATTTTATATAAAAAAAGGTGAGTCTCTTAGTTTATGCTGGCCTAGTATTTAATAATTATGCTAAAATAGGTTAAACCTCATTTTGCCATGCACAGCCAAAATGCAGTGATTGCTTAAGCCTACTTTACAATAAGAAGTTACTGCCATTCGGCTAGGGTAGTGGTTAGCACCGCTGCCTTTCACGCCAAAGTTCGGGGTTCGGATCCCGGTCTCGGCGGTTCGAAAGAAACAAAAAATGATCTTCCCCATCCACGTGTGAAAGTCAGTATTGTGGGGAGCCTCCGTGACAGAACGGTAGCGTGCTCGGCCTCAGATCACAAGGGCCCGAATTTCGAATCCTGTGTCTGGAGGACAGTGTCATTTCAATCATCTCACCATCCTCAGGAGGTTTTCCTGGCCCGGTTTAGCCTATATGTGCACAAAGGTGGCCCAAAGCCCGATTCGTTTCATTTAAAGAGCAGCATTGGTGATAACAAGTACATACCTTTTCCATATCGACATTATCTTGTACGGGGATGTCATTCACAACGCAATCAGTCAAACAAGCCACGAAGGGGACGATGAGCAAAAAAGTCGTCAAAATCACTTGGGCTGCCATATCTTGATGATTATTTTCATCTGTTTGACACTCGAGTCACAAAATGTAGTATATGATTCTTTTACAGACAGAGTTTCGTAACAGAGAGTACAATATAACTCCTGAATTATAAAGCAAAAATACAGCAAATCGCTCTGGAAGATACATACCAGTTCACCCTGTGTCAGTGTCTGGCGACAAGATAGACCATTCTAATAAAGGCATGTCTCTAATAAATTTGTGACGGTCCGGTGCCCTCACATGTGCAAATGTAACAGGATCAATTTTATTCACTTGTCTGTCCGTTCCGAATATTATAATGTTCATCACATAGCAGTCAAAGACCATATCGTCACGGTTTAGTGATAGTGTGAAGTTAACATGAATATTAAGTTTTGTTGTCCAATCCTTGCTCTGCGTGCAATAATTTGCATTTATCCCGGCAGGCTCAATTTGCCACGTCTACTAGAGAGACATATTCATTTTCTATTTGCCTGTGTGGCGGACATGTTCGTCCCCACGATAATCACGATAATAACTGCTGTATCCGTTCATATGTTTAGGTATGTGTGACTGTTCACGCTGCTAAAACTATTATTATATTTTATCCTGTTTAATTCCAAACATGTTATGGCTAGGCCAGTAGTGTACTTGTGTAATGATTCATGTTGAACGAATAGTACGAATTTGTTCAGAATAATGTTCTGTATTAAATATGTAGAACGGCTCGAGTGTGCTAAATTTGTAAAATTATAAACACGGATAATTATATTATAGATATTAAATTGATTGTAGTCACAATAATCTAATCAGTTATTTTATTGAAACAGATTGATTCATATTGCATTTAAAGTGTTAAGATTGTCGAATGTTTGACACGGTAATTTCGCTATTTTTCATTTCTATTTTTCATTTCTATTCCAATGCCGGTCCAGCGTGGTTCCACGCTGGACCTGCATTGGACCAATGCATGGTTGCCGCTGCCTGCTGGACTCAACCATGTTCGTGTATCTGAAAACAAATGTACGTATGCACTAAATGCGGGTTTTAATCTCTATCAAATTAAGAATATAATACTTGGATTAGTCAAGCATTTATTGTCAATATACAGTTATAACGTAAATTGAAAAAATGAAAGGTGCATGCCATTTTTCGCTTTCAATGAACATAATGATGAACACAGTATATTTTTATTGATTTATTTGTTAGGCTTGATATACACAAATGTCTACAATAATCCTATAACTATGTAATTGTAAGTAAAATTGTGTACATCACGATGTCATATACAGCTGTCCAGCACTCTTACTAAGTTCGACATTCAGGATAAAATGTGTTAACATGGTAATTACACTTAAGTAAAAATATATTTGATTTTTTATTATTATTTATATTTACTTGTATTGTTCAATCGATGTTTGCTGAATTGATTTTGTTTTTTCAATTTGTGATGTTTTAACACAACTGCATTCGTTGTTATTGTTTTGGCATATTAATCGTCTAATTATGCTTAAATCAGTGCATTATCATTCCATGCTTGAACGAATATTACACAAAATAGAAATAATTTTACAATTCGACACATACATTTTTTGACATTATGTTATGACTCTGCTATCCACCCGAAGTGCGTCGCAGCAAAAAATACACGCTTACCCAATGATGGATCAATGTTGTTAGACGTTGGGCCAACACTGATCCAGCATTGCGTAAATGTGTCGTGTTTGCTGGGGTGTCATCTGTCATACAATAAGATTTTCCACATCTCGACTCAATGAAACGAACTTAGCCTGAGTGAAAATAAGTGCACCTTCAACTCGCACGATCATAGTGGATACTCCTGCGCGATTTTCAAAGATGAACTATTAAATGTGTGATCTGTCACGCTATCTGGTCAAAGCTAAACATGACTACTCCTCGCGCGTCATTTAGCTTTCCTTTCCAGCGTTTGGGCGGCTGTCGAGCATCCAAGGAAACACGAGACGTTGATTCGCTGTTGGATCAATGTTGGTCCACCATCTGCGACGTTGGCCCAACATTCACCCCGTGGCTTACAACGTGGGAATCGACTTGAGACGTTAAAATCTGACGTATATCATGTCTATAGACGTCTAGAGTCGATCCCCGCACTGAAAAAAATAAAATATTTATAATGGCCGTAGATCCACATCATAGGTATTCTAATGAAGCAGAGCTCATTAAGAATTTATGATGTTTCCAAAACTCTTTGGTCTGCATGATTATTTTGTATTCAAATATTTAAGCGGTTAAATAGATTGGCGTCTGGTGTGTGTCGTGTGTGATTAATGTCGCGTTCAGATTAAAGTGACTAACTGATATATGTGGCACGACCTTCCATAGGGCTGGGTGTGCATTAACATGATTAGCGCACGTTTACAAGTTAAACACATCACTGCAAGTTAGACAGTCACTTTCAATTAGGCTTATATATTGTACATTGTTAAAGTTATTATATTATTATATACACAAACCATTTGTATAACATTTGAACAACGTCGGCCCAACATCTTCGACGCTGGTGCAACATTTTACAAATGTTATACTACTGTGTTGCGTTTGCTGGGAAGTCTTTAAAGTGTTGTCGAGCTCATCGTAGATGTTGTATGTAAAGTGAAATGAGTACTATGGACCACAAAAGCCCATGTGATGCGATGACTGAAACAGACGACAGAACAATTAATATTTTTTTTTTGTCAAGAATAATTAAAAAACAATTTATCATAACAAAATTAGTTTGATTTTAAAAACTACAAATTGCAGTGGTAGCAAGTATTATACTCTAATTTATAGTATACAAATCAAATCAATCAAATCAAATAATATACATGTAGTTGACTTTTTCAATTATTTATTTACCAGACTACACGACTAGATGGTGCTACACACAACACAAAATAATTCAAAAAGAATAACAATATTAAAATCGAAGCTCACCGCTGGATGCTGTATTGCAATCTGAAACACAATGAAATAGACTTATGTAATAAAATGAGAGCTTTCAAGTAACCCTTTCATCACCAATCACTATTAGTTGTCCTTAACCCTTTAAGTCCTCACGATACATTAAAGCATCATCTTACATCCCTGAAAACAGACCTAATTTTCCAACGACCAAGAGCTTTAGAACGAAAATGTCCGTGGAACTGGTTTACCAATACATGGCAATTTTCTTTGCTTTTCCAACCACTTCAAGACATTTTCATCCACTACAAGCCGAGAATTGCGATGAAGATGACAATGGTAAATTCAGGCCTGAAAGGGTTAAGTTGTTTTATTAGCCGATCAAATCACTGTTGTTGAGAGAGAGATGAGTTTATTTATGAAGATTTGCAAGTTTTAGGTCTCAATTAAAGCAAATGTGAGTAATTTTCACTCACTTAAAGTGAAAGCTAGACATAACTTCAAGTGGGTGAAAATGAATTTGTATTATATAACATAAGAAGAAAAGGATCAAGCCGCTACTCCACTTTGTATTGCATAATACGTATTTCAAATGTAATGTACAATTAACCCTATGCTTGCTAGTGATGTATGCGTGCAAACAAAGAGAACCAGAATTGAGCTGAGCAGATATAAAAAAAATATATATAATGACCGTAGACCCATAGCATAGGTATTTAAATTCAGCTGAAATAGCTAACTGAGACATTATGATGATTACAAATTGAGAAACCCTTTGGTCTCTATGTTTTGTATAGATATATTTAAACGTCCTAAGGGTTAACCCTTTAACCGCCGGTGCCGCATATATTCGGGTTTTCATTTTTTATTAACACATTAAGTACCACCTATTAAACATGTTAAAGATAAAATGTGACATCAATCATCAATATTTGAAAATAGTTGACCAGTTGACTGTAGAGTTGGGTTTTATAAATTGGCATACTAAAGTAGTAAACATATTTTATTCTATTATAACATATGAACAGGATACATTTATATATCAGGTAAATAATGCGTGATATGGTGACCACATACATGTGTAATGCACACATTTTATTGTCCACACACTTAGTCCAAACACTTCCACATACCAGGATAATAGGCCAGTAAGAATTGACATGAACCCGGACATTTTCGATAAAAAGCACGTTTGAGATTCAGTGACTTCCTTGACATGCCAGGTCACGTCAAAAAAAATTCAAACAAAATCAACCCTGGGGAAACCCTTTTTTTAGCCTAAAATGGCCGCCATTACCAAAAGTTATAAATTGTGCCATAACTCGTAAAATATTAATGCTACAATCATATGGATGAGCTCTATAGCAGGGTTTTCATGGTCAAAGAATACAAAAAAAACGTTTCTGAAAGTTTATTGATAGTGAAATTAAGAGAAATCGCCATTTGACCGCCATTACCAAAATTCAAAGAAAGTGACATAACTCCTAAAATATAAATGATACAACATTATAGATGAGTTCTATACTGGGGTTTTCATGGTCAAAGAATACAATAAAACCATTTCTGAAACAACATCAGGTCAATTTATGATGAAATCAAGGGAAATCCCCATTTGAGACTGCGTCGGTCGGTGGCACAGACACCAGCTCATTCTCGTACTACTGATGCCAGACGAGTATCCATCACGAGCACAAGGATGGATGTCGAGATTGAGGACAGTGTGTTTGGAAAATCGCTGGAACAGGAGGAGAGGAACAACCCTGGCTTAGACGGGTGCTCCTTAATTGGCTTGAGATCAGCCCTCTCGAGACAGAAAACACTGGTGGTGCCTTCCAGCCAGTAGCTTGTGTTGTGGCGCCAAGTGCGAGGGGTCAGGAAGATGGAGACTATCCGTACTGACATCGTGGAGCGGTTTTACTCAGGCCTCCCGGACGCCAAGCCTTTCCTGGACCCAGAGCCTCCTGTGGTTGTCCAGATGTCGCTAAGGCGAAGCCAGGCTGGTGGTGTATTTCGGCGACAGCAGAGTGACATGGCCGTAGTGGCTCATGCTCTGTCGACAGGACTTAAAGATTTAGAGAGAGCTTCGGTCCACATACAGCGAGCCTCTGAAGATCTGGAAGAAGGCCTGTATTAGGATAGGGTGCTGGAGGTCCACAAGGAGATGTATCAAGCACCAGACACCCTTTGGGACATGTTCTACGCTTGTTAGGAACCACCTGGCATCGAGCATAGCCAATACGACGTTGTCACACAGCGGCAGACTCGTACTGCCTTTGACTGTATGTTAAATTCGTCCATTGAATCTGCTGTGACGTCGAGCTCAGCTAGAAGGCCCAGTGAGAAGGCAGCCTCAGCACCAGCAGAGCCAGCAACTTCAGAGACAGAAGTATCAGTCCGTTCATTCTTCAATAGATCATGACTTTCTGGGCCAGCTGGAGAGAAGAAAGAGCTGGTGGGATGCCGTCGCGAGAAACGCCTTTGTCAGCGAGACAGGGAGAAGACACACGTTGGAGTCCTGACCACCAGTATCCCTTCCAGTACGGCCACTTCCTCAGAGACTGAGAAAGGAGAAGAGACAGACTTTTTACTCATTAAAGAGGTGATTGAACCAGTGAGGGACGGGCACAGAGGTTCCACTCCAATCTGTTCCTGTTCAAGAAACAGGACGGGGGTTCAGATCTTCCATCAACTTAAGGGGCCTGAATTTGTATACAAAGAAACGAACTCTCATGATGGCAACGTTGAAAGACGTTTCTCAGAGCATCAGGAAAGGAGACTGGGCGGCTACAATGTGAGGAACTCTTTACTCATGAAAGGGGCGATAAAACCAGTGAGGGCCGAGCACAGAGGCTTCTACTCCAATTTGTTCCTGGCCAAGAAACAGGACGGGGGTTCAGATCTGTCATCAACTTAAGGGTCTAAACTCATATACAAAGAAACGAACTTTTATGATGGCAACGTTGACAGACGTTTCTCAGAGCATCAAGAAAGGAGACTGGGCGACTACTTTGTGAAGGACAAAAACAATAAAGTCACCCAGGTATCAAAGGAAAAACATACACCGCGCAACTTAACTGATTCAAAACAAGCAAGTTCAAAAACTAATATTCAAGCCACACCGACTTCACCACCTACCACACCACCAGAAGAACATACTAGGATAGCTCCGAAGCCAAAGCTGTCATTCGTTGGTGATTCAAACGCCAGGAATCTCAGTAAACACTTGGATAACACCAAAACGGACAATGCAGTGTGGGTTAACGCCGGCTGTAAGATGGAAGATGTGAAATCACAAGTGCATCATATGAATAGTAGTAGTAAATAATTGCTTTACGTCACTTTTCGGCACAAAAGGTCTTTTAAGTGAAATTATAATACGATAAAAACGTTGTAGTCAATTGATGAGATGAATGATGTACAGATGATGATGTGAGGGTGGGGGTGATAGGGCATGGTGGGTTATTGAGAGCGTTTTCCTTCGCTCGCCCGATAAGGGGTTCTGGGCATGTCTAGGGGATATATCCCCAGACATGCCCAGACGGCCGGAGACTTGAGTTTCGCTGTACAATTTAATGATGAAACTCTGTGGCATTTTGCGCAGCTCCGCTATCCTCGGGTCGGATAGTCCCCAGAGTAACAATAGGAAGGATCACTCCCTCTGGGTAACTCCATTCATCCCACGTGAGAGACCTAATGTCAAACACGCTATTGCCGGTTATTTAAGGCTACCACAGCCTACATCAGCGCCAGCACTGATGCGGGTGCTGCATTGGCTCGGAGGAACCATTGTGCGGAGGAACCAGGGTACGCCACTGGCAATCCGCCCGAAGATTATAGCCAGATACGAGGAGGCTGCAGCTGCCCTTGGATGATTGCTGTAGACTAGTGCTTCTGTACAATGCCGTAACAGCATCCAACAGACGAAACAGATCCCTAATGACCCTCCCCGAATGGGGGCGAAAAGTACTACTACTAGCAATCATCCCAGTACCCCATCATATGAATAAAGACAATGACATTGGTGTTATACACCTTGGTACAAATGATGCCCTAAGCAACAAATCAGACAATGTCTGTTTTGCCGACTGTAGTGACGCCATGGACTCTATTTTTGATTACACAGAACAGACACCTCTTATTGTTTGCTCCGTGCCACCAACACTCAGTCAGAGAGGACAACGACGTATCAGAATGCTTAACACCCTGCTTCAGTACAAATGTGACATGAACAATAGACTACTGTTTGTTGACACCGGATTAACCCTAAGTGACATTGGCAACGTCGGGGTCCATCTGACTGACTCTGGTAAAGCAAAGCTTACAAGGCGTGTTCAACATTAAAGCTTGGATTTTTACGGCAATGTAATGTGAGTACAATTTTTAGTACAATTGCAGACATTGACAATAATCATTCTTTTGATAATCATACATCACCTAGTATTCAACGAGCAACAAATTGCGATTCAATTTCAAAAAACATGTAAGAAAAATAATGATAAAACATCCAATGTTTTACTTACCTCAACCCATGTTTTTCCCATCCTGCGTGCAGGGTGTACTTGTTTTCCCACTACACCCTGCCAGATATGAGCCTGTGTCTACCTATTTGGGACCCCACTCCAGGAGGACACACGTGCCTCTCGTGCGACACCCCCCCCCCCCCAAGCTCGGACATCAAAGCTAATCGCAACGCGCCGGCAATCAAGCCAAGTGACAGTATACGCGAAGCGATGCGAGAACTTGGCCAACGCTGTTCCAACATTGTGATAGAGTCATGATAATGGCCAACATTGAGGCAGCAGTGTATCCTTGCCATCTGCGAACTGTTATTTGTACAGCCTATCACACAATTATAGAGTGTGTACAACTGGATTATACAGTCAAATATTGCCACCTCTGATTACAAATTGAATAATTAGAGCCTAAAACGGGGGATTACATCAGCCAATAAATCAGAAACAGTTTAAACAGTGGCTAAACTCTTATTCTTGTGATTTTGTGTCGATATAATCCCCCTAATTATCTACTTATGAACGAAAACGCAAGCAAAATATGTGGCTTTATTTTGAAAAATAATACGTAATTTCGAGATTAAATGTGCTCATATAAAGTCAAGAAAATAATTCAGAACGGAATATGTGTCTCTATTTATAGTGAAATATGTATGCTATGACATACTTGAATTAGAAATGTATGGGTAACATATTTATTGCAATAAAAGCTATATTTGTTCTACATGTACCACTTTCATAATTTTGGGCAGAGTTTGAAATTTAGGGGAGGGGCCGACAGTTGGGAGTCGCGTGGAGAGGGGTGCTCAAATAGGTGGAAAAGGCCTCATCGCATTCAGGGGTAGAGTGAGAACGATTACAACTGAAGTCTCTACAGGGTGGTTTTTCCCTATTTTAATTAAGGTTTACGAGTCACTTGTCACAATATAAATAGATTATTAAATAAACTTGATCAATTAAAATTATTTTTAGTGAATGATTGTCCATCACTTGATATATATTGTCTTAGTGAGACCTTCTTAACGGAAACAATTATTGCTTCTTATCCCGGTATTGATGGCTACACGTTTGTTAGGAAAGATAGGTTAAACAAAAAAAGGGGCAGATTATAAATGTATATCCGCGAAGGCATCTCATACAAGCGAAGAGAGGACTTCGAAAGACACACTGAAACTATATGTATTGAAATAAAAAATTCCAATAGATCTATTTTACTGACTTCAGTCTATCGTCCACCAAATAATGATAGTGATTCAATACAACATTGGTTATCTAATATGGAAGAAACTATGCATAGAATTTATTCCGAAAATAAACCAACAGTATGAATGGGTGATGTCAACATTGATATCCTGTCTGAAAAAATAGATAAACCTAAAGAATCTTGGACTAGCCTTACAACAAATATACAGCTAAACCAAATAATCAGAGAGCCCACGAGAGTGACAAACACAAGTGAAACTCTTATAGACCACATTTACGTTTCTGATGATCTACCTATTTTATACAGTTCTCCTATTAAGTATAGTATTAGCGATCATTACCCTGTATTTGCTGTTTTTAAAATGACGAATATTGATCATAACAAAAATGATGGTCGTCATAAAACCTTAACATATCGTAGATACAATAATTTCAATCCTGAAACATTTCAACTGGATTTACAAAACACTGCCTTGTTAACTTCGTATGCTGAAAACATCACAACAGATCAATATCTTCAACGTTTTATTTCTACTTTTACTAAAATAATAGACAAACATCTACCACTAGTCACCAAACGTATAAAACGACCACAGCAACCAGAATGGATAACAAATAATATCTTACTTGCTATAAATAAGCGTGAAAATGCTAAGAAAATCAAAGATGAGAACAATTATACATATTGGAGAAATGCAACTAACAAGTTAATACGAGATGCAAAGAAAACATATTATTCAGAATCAGTCAAACTCTACAAAAACGACCCGAAAAGATTGTGTAAAGTAGTTAATGAACTTAGCAACAAATCCAATTTTTCTAACATTAAAACCTTAACATACAAAAACAAGATACTTACAGATGATGCCGATATAGCAAATACTTTTAACCAGTACTTTACTAGTGTGGCTGAAAAATAATTAAATAAATAAAAAAGTCTATCACCAAATTTACAGAAACTGGAACATTTTATTTCAGAGAAATTACCAAAAGGAAACATTTTTAATATACCATACATAACACAAGATTTTGTTTATAAATATTTGACCAATCTTGATAATAATAAAGCAACAGGAATTGATAATATATCATCAAGGATTGTTAAAGTATCAGCTCCAGTAATAACGAAACAATTAACAGATATTTGTAATCACAGCATCCGCAACAGCTCTTTTCCGGCCATCTGGAAAAAGGCCAGAGTTACTCCACTTCATAAGAGAAACGCGACCGATAATCCCGAAAACTACAGACCTATTTCTATTCTGCCTCTTTTGTCCAAAATCATTGAAAAACATGTGTACAATTCATTGTACGAATTTCTTCTGGTGAATAATATTTTATCCCCAAGACAATCCGGTTTTTGCACCAAACATTCCTGTGAAACAGCACTCACTGAAATGACTGATGATTGGCTTAGCGCCATGTATAACAATGAATATTGCAGAGTTCTTTTTCTAGATCTATGCAAAGCTTCCGATCTAGTAGATCACACTATTCTTCTTAAAAAACTAGAATTATATCAACTTGGCGAACAATCCCTTCTTTGGTATCAATCCTACCTTTCTGATAGGAAACAGTCCGTTAAAATTAATGTCACATATTCAAGTGAAATATCCAACACATGTGGCGTTCCCCAAGGTTCTATTTTGGGTCCCTTACTTTTCCTAATTTATATTTCCGACCTTCCATTAGAAAATACATCTGGTAAAACCTCATTATTTGCAGATGATTCAACAATTACTGTCCGCGGCAAAGAAATAAAATTCGTCAAAGAATCTAATGAAGCAATGGGTACAAACAAATGGTGTTATGAAAATGGCATGGCTTTAAGTTTTAAAAAAACCAAAGCTATGTTAATTTTATGAAATGCAAAAGAATTACGTTTGGCAGAAGACGAAATAGACCTCAACTTAAATCTTGATGGAACGCAAATACAAAACACCAAACAAGAAAAACTTTTAGGCGTGATTATCGATAATAATTTAACATGGCATAATCAAATAAAAAAAGTAAAACAAACATTTGCTTTCAAGCTGTCTATACTCAGAAAAATAAGACGTTATTTACCCACAACGACGCGGATGTTATATTACAATTACTATATTAAGCCACATCTAGAATATTGTTGCACTATATGGGGACAATGTAGCAAAACTGACACATATTCAATAGTTAAATTACAAAAACAAGCCGCACGCCTCATTCTGGATGCTGATATGTATTCCCCATCTAATCCTCTGTTCAAGCAGCTTCAATGGCAAACTTTTGATAAGATTGTTGAAGATAAACAAGCCTCAATGGTATTCAAAGCTTTAAACAACCTCACCCCTGCTTATATAACTAATTTATTTAAACCAGCATGCACATATACAAATCACTCCTTAAGATCAAAAACAAGTAATAAACTACATGTACCAGCAGCTCATCACAAGAGCCTGAGGTTTATTGGCCCAAAAATCTGGAATTCCCTTTCTGATAAAGCTCGTAAAGCAACAACATTAAATGAATACATGCGCGAATATAAAAATGGAAATACAAAGTAGATCGATTTTATTACAGATTTGTATTTTGTGCCTGCAATTGTGCTTTAGTTGTACTCACAAATGCAAATAATGTATACATGTATGTACATAATTCTCATATTTACCATGTATGTATGTATGTAAATACCTCATATCATCTTTATATGATAATAATAAAAAAAGAAATATGAGTTATATAAATATACTTAAATATATGCATTTTCCATATATATAAGATTTTTTATTATTAATTATATATGTATCTACATCAATTATAATACCCCGGTACTTCAAAAGTATTTGCAGTATATATGCAAAATGTTTGTAGAATTTTTAGTTAATTTGTTTTAATAAGATTGTCCGATTTATCATACAAACACATTTTAGTAAATGCTTTTATATTATATATGTAAGTTAATAAATTATGGGAATTGTGTAGATCTCATCCATATGTAATATCAACTTAATTAATACTAGAAACATTAATTCTAATAGCTATTTTTTCTTTATTTTATTATTATATATTTTCTTACCAATTATATAAAACGTATAGATTTGCATAATTTGAGGTTTTATATATTATATACATGGATATAATGTAATACGCTAAATATCGATGTATGGTTTATTATTATTATTTATTTAATGATCTGTGAGGGCCCCACGGCAGATGACCTATGCTCAGTGGGTTGGTGCATATATGTTTTTGATCTTGATTTTACACATTTGTGCTTGGATATACCTGTACCCTCGATAAATAAAGACTTTATTATTATTATTATTAATATTAGCAGTTACGAAAGCGGTTCACGAGGATTGGGAGGAACAGGACAATAATAGCCATATATTTGGACAACGTGACATCCATGTCTTACCTCAACAAGGATGGGGGGACTCGATCAGCTCCTCTGAACAGGCTGATGTTGGACATTCTGATATTTTGTCAGGATCATGGAATTTTTCTGATACCAACTTACCTCCAGGGAGTGGCCAATCTGAGCGTGGACGCTCTTTCCAGGGGTCAGGAGTCAAAGGAGTGGTTTCTGAATACTCAGGTGGTCAACAGGATACACAGGTGGATCTTTGCGCATCACGCGAGCCCGCTCACCTTCCAGTATATTTCTCCATATACAGGAAGGACAGGAGAGCAGATGGACCAATGCTCTGGTTCAGAGGTGGAAGTTCAAGAAGAAGTATGCGTTTTCACCTCCTCAATTGATTCTGTATAAATATACATGACAATCAAGGTCTGAGTGGTTAGACAGATATGATCTATCTAAAACACGAACCTCTGTAGGAGTTTTACTAAATACCTTGTTTAGGGATTGTCTCTGGCAACCTTGAAGGTTCATAAATCTGCCATGGCTACGATTGTGGACCCTTTGAGGACCCTGAATACATCGCAAGGCTCTGACACAGTAACCTCCATGTTTAAATGTAAAAGTTCTTATACGATCAAAAGTTTACGCCTGCTGAAAATGGCCTAGTTTTCGTAGACACTTGAAATATTTGTCTCAATTTTATGGCATCCGAGTTTTTTGGTAGGCAGCGCGAGTGTCGTTTTTACACAGCTGGCTGTGGAAACAAAATGGCGGTCAGTGTGATTAGGCCTACGGCGAAGTAAATGAATCAGGCAGCCCAGTCATACCGGGTACCCTTTGATTCAGAGTCTGTTGAGCCAATAGCATATGGTCAGAAAATTTTTGGAGGCATTTTGCTTATCAAGACCACCTTGTAGGATTGTGAAATTTATTTGGAGCATTGCAGCAGTTTCAGATATGCTCAGAGAATGGGGTCCTGTTCGAGATTTAGGCAGACCCAAGTTCTCTTTGAGGGCTATGTTACTAACCTGGCGAGCGATAGTTCTCTATGCATGGACAAGTTCTAGTGCAGCTGATGGTGAATGAAATTGTAAATCAGAACTTATGGGAAACTTAGCTGCTTGTAGAAGAGATATATGCAGTGCGGCATCGGTCAGTAAACATGCCCTCAAAAGATTTTGTATAAGTTGTACTTTCCATCATCTTTGGCAAGGAGTTTTTGTCATAGACAGTAGCCCACAGTCCGTCAAGACCTGGATCTTCTAGCAATTTGCATCCAGCACCCATAAAGGACATCAGCTGGTGAAAACCACCAACACGTAGTAGTAGTAGTAGTAAATCATTGCTTTGCGTCGCTTTTCGGCACAAATGGTCTTTTAAGCGGCATTGTAATACATGTACAATAAAAACGTTGTAGTCAATTGATGAGATAAATGATGCACAGATGATGATGTGACGGTGGGGGTGATAGGGTGGGTTATTGAGAGTGTCTTCCTTCGCTCACCCGATAAGGGGTTCTGGGCATGTCCAGGGGATCTACCCCCAGACGGGCAGACATTTGTGTTTCGCTGTGCAATTTAATGCTGAAACCCCGTGGCATTTCCTTATCGTCGGGTCGGATAGTCCCTAGAGTAACAATAGGAAGGGAAATTCCATTCATCCCCCATGAGAGACCTAATGTCAAACACATTATTACCGGTTATTTAAGGCTACCACAGCTTACACCAGCACCTGCACTGATGTAAGAGATGCATTGGTACCGCTGTTGAGCACAGGAACCAGGGTACGCCACTGGCAATCCGCCCGAAGATTATAGCCAGATACGAGGAGGCCCCAGCTTCCCTTGGATGATCGCTGTAGCCTTGTGCTTCCTTTCCATGCCGTACAGCATGCAACTGATGGAACAGATCACTAATGACCCTCTTCGGATGGGGGGAAAAAGTACTACTACTAGCAACCATCCCAGGAGCCTACCCCATCACCAACACGAAGAAACAGATGTCGGAACTGTGGATGATTGTCCTGCTTGATTTTGAATATTTTCAAATACAGTGGCTGATCAAATGTAAGAGTTCTACAGCACATGCCACATTTTATTGCTTGAGACTGGACAAAAACTATTGTAATAAATACGGCTTCGTTTCTGGTGAGGGTTCAAGGGAATCAGTGCATTCATATACTCTCCACAATTGTGGACATAAACACTTGCCAGTTAGATGCTTTTTGGGAAATTCAGGCTAGAATATAACCACAAAGTGTCAACACACACATTTGGCGCCATAAGAATTTCAATGAAAATCGCTTGAGAATTGACAAAGTTATCAATGAAAAACTACCTTCATGTTGGACCATCGTCTACCGTTAGACAGGGGACAGACTATAAAAAGTTAAAAACGGTTTAAAAAAAACATGTTGGCACATTAATTAGCTAAATTGTGGTATATAGTTGTATTCTTTGACCCAATAAACATAGTGATATTTGATACCGTTGAAGTTATGAATGAATTTACAATTTTCGGTAATGGCCGCTTAAAAGGGCCCAAAATCCGGTTTCCCCAAGGTTGAATTTGGTTGAATTTTTTTTGCAACACCCTGAGATCCTTATGAGCCAAAGAAACACAAAACTTGCTTTTTATCGAAAATGTCCGGGTTAGCCCAATTTACTGTCAATTCTTACTGGAATATAAACGTTGCAAACGGCTCCCTTGATTTGTCAAAGTAAACTAAAATAATGATATATTTTTAGGCGTGTGACGAGTGTATACAATGACAATGTTGAAATATGTTTGTATAAACCATGGAGACCAAATATTTTTTTTCAATTTGAAGTCATCATAAATGTCCGAATTAGTTCTTTCTGCATCATTTGAATACCTATGTTATGGGTGTACGGCCGGTATGATTTTTATAATTCTTTCAGTGCGGGAACCATCTTTATGCGTCAGATACTGACGTCTATATACGGCAAATTCTGACGTCTAAAGACGGTCCCGCGATGTAAGGGTTAAGGTGGGTTATCAAAAAGCTGAAATAACGAAAAATTGTTGTAATACCATTTTCTTGTGTTGTTTTGACATAATCTTCTTTCTTTAGACACGCCCCAGCAGCAATAGCATAGGCTTCTTCCAGTTTGTCGTCAGATATAGTGTTTTGGCGACCCATTATTTGTGAGGACGCTTCTTCACACATCCCGGTAGTTTCGTTCATGACGTCGCACGTGTAAGTGAGATAGTAGTCGCTGTCATACTTGAGAATCCAGAAGATTATTTCCACCGCTAAAAAATTTTTTTTTAGAAAACAATTATTTTATTATTTAAAAGATGGGCTATTTTTACGAGATATTTATTGCAATAAAATCTTCTAAAAATACAATGCATGCTGGCTCTCTAATATACCAATTACTTTTAAAGGTTTCACTTGTGAAGTTTATG
>OZ024903.1:25933257-25970757 GCA_964017125.1 Flabesymbios commensalis
TACAATCATTTGTGTTACGGTAGAGTGACATTACCAGGGACCGTGTTCTGAGGCGATCTAAACCCTTATCATGCAAAGTTAATGTATTTAAATTTTCAACCACTTGAGGTTGTGTCTCGCTACCGCTATCCACAACCTCAAGTGGTGTAAAATTACTCTTGTTCTTTAATTTGAAACCGAACATTCACAAATATTGATGTTTAAACAGCCTTTTCATTCTGTATAAGAGTGATTTATTCGGCTAATAAATAGATTAAAACGACTATTGTTGTGATAACAGACAAATGGTTAAAGGTGAAGCTGATAGTTAAGTCCATCTTAACCAGTACATTTATTTAGTGAATTAAGAGCTTAACTCTTAACTTAACTTTTAAGATCGTCTTAAAGTAACCCCCCCCCCCCGGACGTACTGTCAATAATTTTTATTAATTATCAATTTGACTTTGTTCTTTCTCAGTTGAAAAAAAAGAAAGTGATATTTAAATAAAATGCACTTGCAATAAATTACCAAGAAAACATGCATTTGCTAATATTATGCATGTTGTATGCATACTTTTTTTTTCATATCGTTTAAACATGTTAAAGATGAATAATTTGCAATATTATCAACATAAACATGATAAATATCGATACAGAACATTTACATAATCAAAACAAATACCAATTCTCTACTCCCTTTTCCTTCTGAAGTTTGAAGTTAAAACAAAAAAGGTTAAAAATGCTACAGGCGCGATTGGTCCGAGCTATGACATGTATTTATTTAGTAACTTGAAGATGTGTCTCGCTACCGCGATTCACAACGTCATAGCCTATATCACTGTTTCAAGGCTTAAGACAATTTTAATTTTACGAGCTGGTTGCAAAAGTGTTACCCATTAGGCTACAGCAGTCGACATCAGTAACTTAACCCTTTAACCGCCAAATGATTCAATTTGAATTTTTACCCCCTTGAAGTTGTGTCTCGCTGACGCGATCCACCACTTCAAGTGAGTGAAAATTATTCAGATTTGACAAAATGGAGGTCAACTCCTTTTAAATATTGCTCGTTGATGTCACATTTTATCTTTAACATATTTAAAAAGTTGCACTGTAAGTGCTAATAAAAAATGAAAACCCGAATACATGCGGCACCGGCGGTTAAAGGGTTAAGGGTTAACCCTTAAAGTGTAAGTCACGTCTACAGGGTTTTTCATTTGTCCTTAACACAAGACAATTTAAAAGAGGATAATGTTTAAATTAGGTAGATTCGAATAATATATATTTTGACTATAATTCTACAAATGTGAGTATTTTTCACAAACTTAAAGTTATGGGTTTCGTTAGCGACACAGAAGTTGAAGTTGGTAAAAAAATAATAATAATGTAGTTCATAAAGGTTGAAGATACCAGGCTTTCCGGACTTACCTCGCACGAGACTTTACGGTAATATTACCGTCCTGTTGCATAGTGAAAGTTTCTGTGTAGTCGCTATAGATTGGTAAATCGAACTTGTCATTAGAAACAATCCACTCAACTTCATACCAGACTCCCCATAGCTGAATGTACACAATTGGCAGAATCACAGGCACTATTCTAATTTGAAATAATATGTTCAAAATAAAATAAAAGCAGGCAATAGTATGAGAAAAACTAATAAATACCGCTAGTACATCGAGTGTGTTCAATTATCGACACTTTCAATCGACAAGACAAGATGAGTGTCACTATAATGTGGTCAAAAAGCTCAACCATAGTACTAGATAGCTTGTGAAATAAAATCCCTATTCAAACTATAACACCCATCCTCAGTTCTGAGTTCTCATTCATGTATTTAGACTCCTTGTCTTCATTATTATTTTAACAATAATCCTAGTGAGAATAAATGTAAAGATTAATTTACAGCTATAGAAACATATAATGAAATCTAATAATACAAAACTAATAATACTAATATAGAATGGAAAAGTACAAAAATAGAGAGTAAACAATTATACAAGAATAATAGCAGACTCTCAGAACAAATTATTTGTCACAAAAACAATGATACATATTATGTAACATGTGTAGCCAAATAAGGGAGAAATGCATTATATATTACCCGGCTAAGCCAAGCTACTCACATTGCATGGAGCACGGCCGCACTGACGGCCATTTTTCCACAGCTGCCCGTGTAAAAAAGACATTGACTCCGTCTACCGATAAGACGGTAACGGTGTTGGCCCTAGTCAGCTAGCGCGCTCTGGTGATCACAGTAGAGCCAAGCCCGCTAAAGCAAGGCTGTCAGTGTGTCAGAGCCTTGCGATGTCATCAGGGTAATTATATATATGTTGTATGGATCAGGAGACCTACATTAAGATCAATTTTGATCCCCATCATACCAGCATACAGGCCAAACAAATGATAGCAAACCAACAAACAAGATTGGTCACAGCTAGTTACGCATCAACAAACAAGAAAATAATTGTGCAGAAAAGCTGCCAACACAGAGTCTTTAGAATGTAAACCTTAATTTCCACTCGGTTGTCAGTCAAGGTATTTGTCGAGTTCTCCATTAACGAATGGATTCGATTTACTAACTTTTCACACGCACATACACAATTTATGATAGACCGGTTCAACTGGTGTATCTACATGTTGTAGCTACATAACTCCCACTTGCTCAGACGCGACCGAGATTTTTTCTTGTTAAACATCCCTAGCAAAAATGCGGAATTTTATTTTTCATGGCAGGTAGAATGTGACGTACATTTTTTAGAACCTGCATATTAACAAAGAATCGATGATCTCCTAACATATTTATTTCAAATAGCCAGATTATCTTTCAGATTCTAAACATAGCGAATTAAAAAAAAACATTTACAGAAAAACATGTTCAGAAGCCAAACTACCAATTATCGAAACATTACTGATATATTTTCAATTATTTTTAAACATAAAATATTAGCATAATATTAGGAGTGTATGTTTTGTTCAAACAGCGATAGCAAAATCATAAAATATATGGGACTACAACTGCATCATTTCAAAACAATTAAACAAATATTATTGGTTTACATATGAGTTTGCTATGTCTACTTTGTAACAAGCATTCCCCATTTTTTTTAATTAAAAAAAGTTTGCAATCCGGTTGTACATTTACATAAAAAAATAGTGTGCTATAAATAAATGAAATATACCCACCTTCTCTAAGTCAAAAGTTGTGTCTACTGCAATATCTTTGACGACGCAGTCAGACAAACAAGTAGCATAATGTACCGTGAACAGCAAGGCGAAGCATATCAATTTTGTTTCCATATTTAAATATGTCTGTCTCTCAAAACACTTTCTTTTCATGTGCAATTCGATTTTCTCTATGTCTAATATCCAATTATGCAGAATAAATTATGTATTGTTAAAATAGTGATACTCCCAAAGATGTAATGACAATAGTGTAGACCTATTCAATGTAGACGGACGTGTGCATCCACTTCTAGGTATGTACAAGGTGTTAGTATGTGTATGTGCTCAGTGAGTATGTGCTCACTGGCCAAATCGTTACGCTTTTGTGGGTTCGCCTTGTGTCTGTTGGATAATAACTAATCTACATGTAGCTGATAACTTTAATAGCTGCACGCTACAGCTGTATCGGGCAAAAAACTGATATCAATTTTATCTGATTCGCATTGGTAAATGCGGCAGATGACAGCCTACGAATAAACAGTAATACAACCAAAGCTGCTGGGAGCAAAAAAACAAATAATACTCTCCAATGAAATAGCCAATGCAAAAAAGAAAATTTAAACGATATCGTCGACAACATACAAAAGACACACACAATATTGAAAGACGCATTGCTTTTTATTGATACAAAGAGCAAATGATCATATTTATACAGCTAGAATTACACTGAAAGAGCGATAAAAAAATCAACTACTCTCTATATTAAGGATAATACAAATACAGTTTGGAATGGCGTACAACGGTTAACGACTGAGAAAGCAAATGATAATTATAATAAATCATCTTCAAAATGGCATCGCTTGCTTCTTGGCCCGAATTTCATCGAATCTGGTGACAGTTTCATGCAAATCTGGTCATTACTTTTAAGTAATCAAACGGACAGATAGATCAGCCAACAACATAAACTAAACCTTTCCGGTGGATGTAATATTATTGTTTATTAACAAAAGGCAATACATCGCCTATCAGGCAAACTTCAAAACACAACTACATTAATACAGTAAACAGTGCATTGGAATGGTTGCCGTCATTAATATACACAATTTATTTTACTTTTTTGAAAGTATGATATATATTAGCTGCCAGTTTCTTAATAGAATAGTGTTGTTTTCTATTCTTAATAATTTTGCAAGTCTATACATACCATGATATTGCTAATAATATGCAGGAAAAGACAATGTGAAAAGAAATTAACCATTATTAATCATTATTACATATTATATACAGACGCTCGTCAAACGGTGTTGGCCTAGGTTTACACAACTAATTACCAGTTTATATGCGAAGATCTCAATTGAGCTAACGCTAATCCATGTTGTGTATTTGAAATAAATGTTAAATAGAAACAAGCTCTAAAATAGAAATAAATTCCTGCACAGCAAAGCTTTGTTTGAGTTTACCAAATTTAAAAACCCGAGTTGGAGATACAATGGCCCTCTGTTTGAATAACAATAAAATATATTTTTACATCACCTTGAACATTCCAAGCATCGCCGAAATCATACGAACAGAAAAAATCACTAACTTTACTGAGCCAATGTATTTGTGTATGGTTAGCTTAAATGTAAATGAATTAGGCTGTAGATTATATAAAACTTTCATCAAGCGAGTTTTTTCAAAGTTAGATTTTTTAACCAGTAGGCCTACTTCACAACTAGTCTAGTATATCTTCCAGAAATCAAGGGTAGGGCCCCACATGTCCAAATTTCACCATACATTTTCATTCTTTGTGGACCGTTTTGCTTTATGTGTAATTTTCAAATATAGTTACACAAATCGTTATGTACTTGTTCTATTGCTTTTGCGGGATGTAAATACCACTTTTCACAACCATGTGAAAGCACGGGCAACACCAGTTTATCAAAAAGCTCACAGTACAATATGGACCAGAGGCCATATATCCAAGTATTAGTCTGGAAATTAGTTGAGATAAACATATTGGTTAGAAGCAAACGACATATGGAATTTGGTACCTTGGGTATATACATGCATCTAACTCATTTAGGTGGTCGTCCACCTAAATAAAGTCACTTATTTAGTGGCCAAGATCACTTTTGTAGTGGTTTAGTTACTTTTTAATGTGGCTGTGGTGACTTCTTCAGTGGCCTAGTTCATTTTTTCAGTGGCTTAAATATTGTTTTCGGTGGCTGTCAACTGTTTGTAAGAGGCCAAGATCGCTTTTGTAGTGACTCAGATAATTTTTAAAGAGGATGTTATTAATTCTTCAGTGGCCAAGATCACTTTTGTAGTGGTTGAGATACTTTTTAAAGTGGTTGTTATCAATTATTCAGTGTGCAGGAGCACTTTTGTAGTGACTGAGACCACTTTTTAAGTGGCTGACATCATTTTACTATTGTAAAAGATTACTTTTATAAAGGCTGAGATAAGTCAAAGATTACTTTTTGAACGGCTGAGATAACTTTTAAAGTGGCTGTGATCGCTTCTTCGGTGGTCAAAGATAACTTTTGTAGCGGCTGAGATAACTTTTCAAGTGGATGTGGTCACTTCTTCAGTGGTCAGGATCATTTTTGCAGTGGGTTAGATAATTTTTAATATGGCTGTGCTCACTTCGTCAGTGGCCAAGTTCACTCTGTAGGGACTTACATAACCATATCAGTGGCTGACACCAGATTGTTAGTGGCCAAGATCAGTTTGTTTGTGGCTAAGATCACTTTTTTTAGATAACATTTTAGGTGGCTGTGGTCACTTCTTTAGTGGTCTAGTTCACTTTTGCAGTAGCTTAAAAACAATTCGGTGGCTGACACCAGGTTTTTAGTGGCCAAGATCATTTTGGAATAATTCAGATAACTTTTAAAGGGGCTGTTATCAATTTTTCAGTGGCCAAGGTCACTTTTGTAGTAGCTGAGATACTTTTCAAAGTGGATGTTATCAATTCTTCAGTGTCCAAGAACACTTTTGTAGTGACTGAGACAGGGTTGGGGTCAATTATAATTGTAATTGAGTAATTAATTATAATTACAGTGTAATTGTAATTTTATTTGTAATCGAAAAAGTGTGACTTATTGTAATTGTATTTGTAATTGAAAAATATGTGGCAGTGTAATTGTAATTGTATTTGTAATTGAAAATGTCATGGTCGTAATTGAGTCAATTACACTTCAATTACATCTCAATTACTGTGTTTTATAGGAATTAAAATTTCTTAAAAACACATCGAATGAGCTTTTTATAATTTGTAGGATACAATTATTTTTTAAATTTGTATGATAGATGAGCTGCCAGAATTCTATACCTATATTTTTAAATAATTAGGCCTTGAAATGAATGGAATAACGTACCATCGGGTCACTAACACATTTTTGGGGGTGTAATTATTTTTTCATTCAACTGATTAAGGAGTCAAACATAGTGAAGCATTAGGATAAATACGTGATACATACATGTTATAGTTATCAATTCAATATTGTCTTAATGTCGATTTAATGTTGGACTGGATATTTGACACTAAATTAATCTGTAATATATTTCGATATGTCTAAAGTATTAGGATAGTTGAAATTTGGTATTTAAAATATTTAAACGCTTTTGATTATCTTACACGCGTATGTTTATTTGTTTTTATTGCAAAGTGTATGCAGCCAGGATTTTTGAGATATTTGAAAAGGGTTGAATTATAAAGCTGTAGGATTGGTACTCGTAGGGTTAATTGATTGAATATGGCGCGACTCGGCGTCTACACCTTAGAGATGCCGTGACTACTTGTTGTCACTGTGGTAGGGATTATAATTTCAGTTTATTGGTCTACGATGGATCAGTACAGACATTGGCGACTAGGGAGGGGTGCTGTAGGTGACTCCAATTGAACACTGATGATCATATGACCAATCACAACTTGTGAAAATCTGCATTGACAAATCACTCGATGACAGTGAACCATCCAGGATGACCAGGGACACGCCCTAAAATCATGCCACTATGTATGGCATGGATCAGCCTTCCCAGTACCACACCCAAAGACAGTTACCCAATGTTGTTTAAATATATCATCGACGGTGGGCAATCATTTAAACACCATTGCCCCAGTGTTTTGTGTTTGGATCTGACTTGTTCAATGCTCGCCCAGCCAAATAAGTTTGAACTTTATTTTTACCATCTCTTTTCGTTTTTACGGATCGTCCAATAAATACAACGCGAAAATATATTTCTGTAATTATAATGCAAACATTCGATCTCGTATATTATAAGTCCAGTAAACACACAACATTTGTATAGCATTTATTCGGCCCTACGTCTTCGCCATTAGTCCAACATTGTATAATTGTTATACAAATGTTGTGTGTTGACGGGGCTAGGTGACATAACTGTTGTTATTCCATAAACTAACTAGCATTATACAGTAGTTAATTTGCGATGAAATAGTGAATGAATGAATGAATAGAGGCGCTTCAAACCAAATCATAGTCAATAATCATGTCCAGGGTCAGTCAAAGTCATCAAAATAAGAGCAACATGATGTCAGACTATTAGGATGGGAAACAATATGCAAAGAAATGTGTCTTTAATTTTTTGCGGAAGATGGAATACGTCTCAGCTGTTCGTACTTATGCAGGAAGGGAATTCCGAAGGTATGGAACAACAACATAGAAAGCACGAGAACCAGCCTTGGTTTTAGGAGAGCGAGGTCTAATAAGCTCTCTAGTTCCTGAGGCACGGGTTCTTTGTTTTTCTGATAATGACAGTAATTCCCGAAGGTAGACAGGCTGATTAGTATGGAGTGTTTTATAAACCAAAGTGTTAATTTTGAAATCAATTCTGTACTTGATTCTGAGCCAATGCAACGAATGGAGAACAGGTGTTATATGGCAGAACTTAGATGTCTTACATACGACTCGAGCTAATGAGTTTTGCACTCGCTGTATCTGCTTCATGTATTTGTCATCAACATTAAAAAGGAGAGAATTGCAGTAATCTAGTCGGCTGGTGACTAAGGAATTTGCAATCATTTTAGCGGTGTCCATAGAAAGGTGTATTCGGATTCGCCTCAAATCACGAATATGATAAAAGCAGGATTTACAGATCTGTCTAATATGATGATCAAATTTTAATTCACTATCAAAGGTGACTGCGATGTTACGTGCCGAAGAAGCTGGTGATGTATCATGATCTAAAATAGAGGTAGGAAAAAGAGACAGAAATTGTTTTCGCTGTTGCTTAGTGCCAATCAACAATAATTCAGTTTTTGATGGATTTAGTTATAGCTTAGCGTTTGTCATCCAGGCCTTGATATCATTTAGGCATAATTTCAATTTCTCCATCGAAGCAGTCGCATCCTGTAACGATATCCCCAAGTACACCTGAGTGTCATCAGCGTACAGTTGGTGGTTCACTAATGAATGTTTTTTTTTAATTATTGAGGATAGGGGTGTAGTGTACAGCGTGAATAGAATTGGTCCAAGTACTGACCCTTGAGAAACACCGAACTTCATGGTGTAACTATCCGATAGATGTTCACCTATCTTGACTGTTTGTCCTCTATCATATAAATATGACTGGATCCAGTCCAAAGCTATACCAGAGATGCGGCATGGTCGATTGTATCAGAGTGCAGCATGGTCGATTGTATCAAACACAGCCGACAGATCAAACAAAGTCAATACAGTAACCCTCTTTTTTTCCATGTTGGTAGATATGTCATTCGTAATCTTAAGTAAAGTAGTTTCAGTTGAATGATTCTTTTTGTAAGCAGACTGATTTGGATTAGATAGATCATTTAGCTCTACATGAGTAAGCAAGCGGGATGCAACTACCTTTTCAACAACTTTCGAAATAAAACTAAGGTTGGAAACTGGCCTGTAATTTTTCAAATCATTTTTATCTAAAGAAGGCTTTTTCAAAAGCGGTATCACATGAGCAGTTTTGAAAGCCGAAGGAAACACACCTTCTTTCAATGACTTATTGACAATATTGGTGATTGGAACAATCAATGAATCTATACATAACTTCAGTAAGGTTGTGGGAATGGGATCAATATTACATGTCCCATTTGAGGAAGACACTATAATTTTCTTAACCTCATCCTGTGTAGCTGGTCTGAAGCAGGATAGAGGGCAGTTCACATCCTTAGGTTGAATGTCAGGGACCTTAAGCGGAACTGATGGAAAGTTTGAACGAATAATTTCAATTTTTTTGCCAAAATATTGAACAAATGAGTTAGCCAGCAATTTTAATGATGTATGATCCGGAAGATAGTGTTCTGGTACCCGATGGAGTATTCTGCTGACAGAATTCCACATCTGCTTTGAATTTCCAGAGCTTTGTTCTAGTGTCTTAGCATAGTATTCAGACCTAGCCTTAGATAAAAGTCTATTGCAAAGGTTGACCTGAGCCCTATACCGTGATCTGTTTAGAGGCGTGCGTGTTGCTGGTTTTCGCCAGAGTTTTTCAAGAGCTCTTCTTCGTTGTTTCGCAATTTCAATTTATTTAGTATACCATGGGCATGGTGTTTTATTTGGTACATGTTTTGTGAGCAATGGAGCATGTCTCTCTAGAATTTCTCTCAAAACCGAAAAAAATTGCTCACACAAACCGCTCAGGTCTTGCTTTGGTTTGGTTAGCAATTGAGAATTTAAGATGTCATCGTTAAAAGTCTCAATATCAATATTTTTAGTTTTTCTGAATGATATTTTTTCTTTTGTAGGGTGTTGATTTATTTGAAAGTTTAATTCTGCAATAACCAGAAAGTGGTCAGATAGCCAATCGGATGAAAAAAATTCTATCGATAATATCAGAAGATTGATTACATCTGGAAATAAACAAATCCAACCAATGACCGTGAATATGTGTTGGAAAATTCACATGCTGTAAACAATCAAATGATTCTATGATATTGTTGAATGTTTTGGTGTTTGACGATGGAATGTCCAAATGCATATTGAAATCCCTAAGAATAAAAGTTTCAGATGGATGTGATGCTGCATTTTCCAACAGATCTTGAAATTCGTTGAAAAAATCAGCAAGTGGACCAGTTCTATATACACAGATCACACGAAAGCAGAAAGTGTTTTTCAGATCTTTAATTTCATATGAAATAGCTTCGAATGACGAATATCTTGGAATTTCTAATTGTTTGACCTAAATATATCAGAGATAAGGATACCCACACCACCGTCTGTCCGAGTGCCTTTTGAATGCCTAGCCTGATGGTGAACATCTGCCACGCAAGCCTTGGTGTCATCCGGCTTCAGCCAGGTTTCTGTGATAGCTAAGATGTCAATATGTTTTGATTTGACAAGATCTGACAAAACAGCACCCTTTTCTCTTATAGATCGAATATTAGCTGTTGCTAGTCGGATCTTATTTGACTTTTGTAATGGGCCAGGGTTTTGGTGTATATCCCCAGCGAGAATCAGCAAGAATGTGAAAGGAAATTTTGTTTGCATACCAAAGCCAGATGCTTTCCTTGTTTCCAAATGAATAAATGCATTCACTTGAAAATGACTAAAATCTCTACAATCGACATTGCGCTGTGAAATATGCCAGTCAACAGATTGAGATTTGTGATTGGTGCGAGTGAAAAAGCAAAATTGGGCATTGTTCACTTTTAAAATAATGATCAAAAGTCCAAAAATTATACTGGACAACGTCACTTTCATGTTGAATTTGAAAGGTCACTCCGAATTTCAAATACATTAACATAGAAACGTACGACATCAGTGTATATCAACCGACCCAATGCCTGTAATTCATTTTAAGGTCAGATGAGATGAAAACACCACAGGGTTGACATAACACAAATAATATTAGTAAAACAGGTGGAATTGTTATAAGCTCCGTCCTGGGGCCGACTCCAGGCTCAGGATATAACACAGAACACAAGTGGAACAATGCCAGGCCTGTTAGCAAAAGTGGTTATTGATGAGCCCTGCCTACAGTTTAACTATAGATGAACATGAATTGGCAAGCAATGGGTACTGTTGAGCACAAAGGTGTATCGTGGATCGGTCTGTACGTGTGCACTGTATACTTGACACAATGCTAAGACTGTATGTTATCGTACACAGCTTTGATACGTACAGCTAGCGCTGTTAACTCGGCTCATGTGGGCCTACAGCCAGATGGATAATACAAACAGCTGAGCGATAATTAATGAAAATGGACAAACATCAAAAATACTATTTTACAAAGTAAATCTAAAAGATACTGTCAAGTATATTGGTATCTTGACTGTCTTACCAACACATAACATAGCATTACATATATTTGGCATTTATAGAAATAAGATAATCAATGATATTTTAAGATATTGAGCTCTCAATTTTCTGTGTGATCCGACTTCATGTTGCTCCGTTTTAAGAAAAAAATTCACAAAAGATATTCAGCTCATTTAATTCTACAATCTTATGCATATATTCAATCCCATACAGTTATGTCACAAAGTGTTGTTGTTAGTCCGTTTGATGTGAGCTGTGAAAAAACGTGTTGTCATGCATGCCTTGATCATCCTCAATCAATGTTATGCTTGTTCACATAGCATCATTACAATTATTGTATCGCTGTAAGGGGGCAACCATTCAATATCCAGGGGGAGGGCAGGGATATTTTTGAAATAAATAATCAAAGGCAGGGAGAAGGTGAAATAAATAATTTGATGTCGATCCCATTTGAAATAAATAATTTATGGCATATCGGGCAAGCCTACATGTTTTGGCGTACTAAACCATTTTCTAGCCGATGAAATTTTGAAGATTCTGGAGATATTCAGTTCCTCACATTGCAAAATATTAGGCTGATATCATATTATATAGCCTTAATAAATAAGACATTGGCAATTTTCAAAAGTCGTTCCAAAAGTGGTTGAAATAAAGAATTTGTTAACCGTACAGCTGGAAAAAAATAACCATGAGCTGGATCATATTGAAAAAAATATTTTGGTCCATCCCAATATCCCTGCCCCCCCCCCTGGATATTAAATGGTAGCCCCCTAAGTGCGTAAACTGTCAAGCAGCGTTTTCGTTTATATTGGCAAGGTGTTATGTTAGCGACAATTATGTGAAGCACATCATGTTTCCTGACGTGTAGCAAAATGAAATGAAACGAATCGGGCTTTAGGCCACCTTTGTGCACATATAGGCTAAACTGGGCCAGGAGAACCTCCTGAGGATGGTGAGATGATTGAGATGACACTGTCCTCCAGACACAAGATTCGACATTCGAGCCCTGGCGGTCTGAGGCCGAGCACGCTACCTCTCGGTCACGGGGGTTCCCCACAATACTAACTTTCACACGTGGATGGTGAAGAAACAATTTTGTTTCTTTCAAACCGCCGAGACCGGGAACCGAACCCTGGACTCTGGCGTGAAAGGCAGCGGTGCTAGCCACTACCCTAGGGCCCTGACGTGTAGTACACTGTTAAAAACTACACGGCGGCAAGATGATTAGAGCTCTTTCATTTAAACTGAGTAACCCTTATTTATCTCCGTTGTAGTAATTTAGACTACCGGTACCATGCCTCCAAACATAGACGCTGCACCAACGTTGGTTTATTGGTGAACTATTCTCCCGGACGGTGGCCCAACATTAAACAAACGTTAGCTCAACTTCTCCACGTGTTTGCTGGATATCCCAGCAGACACAAAACGTTGAATCAATGTTGGTTTAACTTTGGCTCAGCGTCGTAGACAGTTGACCTACGTTAAACTAACATTGATCAAACGCCTTGTGTCTGTTGGATAATAACTAATCTACATGTAGCTGATAACTTTAATAGCTGCACGTTACAGCTGTATCGGGCGAAAACCTGATATCAATTTTATCTGATTCGTTGGTAAATGCGGCAGATGACAGCCTACGAATAAACAGTTTTACAAACAAAGCTGCTGGGATCAAAAATTAGATAATACTCTCCAATGAAATAGTCAATGCAAAAAGAAAATTTAAACGATCTCGTCGACTATTGTGCCGACAAATGTCACAATCCCACTAAATGTCACAGCCCCCGACAAATGTCACAACAGCCTTCGACAAAGTCACAGCCAACGACAAATGTCACAACATTGCCTCGACAAATGTCACAGCCAACGACAAATGTCACAGCTTTGCCTCGACAAATGTCACAGCCAACGACAAATGTCACAACTTTGCCTCGACAAATGTCACAGCTAACGACAAATGTTGCAACTTTGCCTCGACAAATGTCACAGCCAACGACAAATGTCACAACAGTATCATGATTACCAACGAAAAATGTCACAACCTCCCGACAAATGTCAGTCGTCATGCATATCACTTGGACAGGAGTCACTCTTTCATTGGTCGTAGAATACTATAATTGGTCCGAGATAATATCTTTATTTCTTGAGACCTTGTATTTTTTCATTATACTATTTTTTTTCAAAAATTAGTTTGCAGTATATTATACTTTATTTGTTGCATAACATAACAGTTTTACAACAGATGCACCGGTCCGGCTTATGTATGTGTATATAAGCAAGCAAACAAACAAAGAGTTACGCGGGTGAAAAGGATTTATAAATTATTGAATGAATAAAATACATGAATGAATGGACAAACGAAAGAAAATAATACATGAATGAATGAATGAATGAATGAATGAATGAATGAATGAATGAATGAATGAATGATGGATGGATGGATGGATGGATGGATGGATGGATGGATGGATGGATGGATGGATGGATGGATGGATGGATGGATGGATGGATGGATGGATGGATGGATGGATGGATGGATGGATGGATGGATGGATAAACATATGTATTATATTAGTCTGAAATAAATGTATAAATTATCTTACTATCGTCTTTTATGCATTGTTCTCGAATGAAACATGCGTACATGGGCAACGTTTTTTTATCATAACAAATCAAATAAATACAAATCGAATTCACTTTATCCCGGTTCTCAATTTTTTATCAATACTGGACGTTATGGTGTCAGGATAGGGCCATCTCGCACTTTCGCTGTTTCGCTGTCTAAAATCTCACTTCTTTGCATGGTCCTTTCGTTGTTTCGCATCGCCCTTTCGTTGTCTCGTAGTCTCGCACTTCCGCCCATTCGTTGTTTCGCATCGCCCTTTCGCAGTTTCGTCTCGCCCTTTCATAGTCTTGCATGGCCCTTTCGTTCTTTCGCTGTCTCGTTGTTTCGCAATCTCGCTCTTTCGTTGTTTCGCAGTTTCGTTGTTCCGCCCATTCGTTGTTTCGCAATCTCGCTCTTTCATTGTTTCGAAATTTCGTTGTTTTGTACTTTAGTTGTTTATACTTCCATTATTTCGTACTTATTTTGTTTCACTCTTTCGTTGTTTTGTACTTTCGTTGTTTCAAACTCTGATGTGATGGTTGACTCTACCGTCTGTCGCGCCGGGATTTACTTTTCAACAAAGACCCTGATGTGCTGGTTAACACTACCGTCTGTCGCGCCGGGATTTACTTTTCAGCAGACACCCTGATGTGATGTTTAACGCTACCGTCTGTCACGCCGAGATTGACGTTTAAGCTGAGAACCTGGTGTGATGGTTAATGCTACCGTCTGTGACGCCGGAGCCCTGCTGAAGAGGTTAACGCTGCCGATCACAACGTTGGAACCCTGGTGAAGAGGTTAGCGCTACCGTCCATCACGCCAGAGCCCTGGTGAAGAGGTTCAGGCTGCTGTCCATCACTCTGGAGGTCGGGTAAAGTGGTTAGCGCTGTCCTCTTTCACGCCGGAGCCTTGGTGAAGAGGCTAACGCTGCGTCAATCACAATGAAATAAAGAAAGTACGAAACAAGGAAAGTAACAAACTACGAAATAACGAAATTACGAAACAGCGAACGAAAGTACGAAACAACGAAAGTACGAAACTGAGAAAGTACGAAACAATGAACTTGCGAAACTGCGAAAGTTCGAAAATTTGAAAAAACGACAGTACGAAACTGCGAAAATACGAAACTGCGAAACAATAAATGTACGAAACAACGGAAGTGCGAAAGTACGAAACTGTAAAATTACGAAACAACGAAATTGCGAAATAATCTGGAGGCAGAATGGCATAGGGGCCTAAATTAGCCCAACCTTGCAAGAAAGACCCCAATAAGGTTTTAGGTTGATTTTGACTCCTCAGATGGCTTACTTTGAGAAGCAGATCAGTACCCATGAAGTACCGCAGGGCAAAACTCGGTAGGCCCTTTTCAAGATTGCGTCCAAAATGGCCGCCATATACATGGGGCGGTTTGCGAACTTAGTTAATAAGTGGCACAAATTGTAATATAATACCTCTTTTTTAGGGTTTTAAGGTATAAGGAATCTAAATAATAGGTTATTTTTTATTTCAAGGTTAAGGTTAGATGTTACTGGCAAAAACATATTTTTATTTGTAAATTATATTCACGTATTTGGTAACTAATAAGTGGCACAAGCTGTTATATAATATATCGTTTTTAGGGTTTTGGGGTAAGAGAAATCCAAATATGATGGGAAAGTATAAAAAGTTACGGTCAAGGTCAAGGTCATTTATCATTGAATTATGTTCATTCATATATATAGTCCGATGGAAGGAGGCCATTTTTATCTCAAACCTTCCAATATCTGGTAACAATCATTTCTCGGGGGTGTTTTTTGCACAAGACCATCTAGAGTAATAATCCGTCGACTTGGCTTTTAAAAATCCAAGATTGCGACCAAAATGGCCGCCAAGGGATATACTGGGTCAGAACATCAGAATTATTAGACATAGATATGTGATTTTGATGTCCAACATATGGTTTTCAAATCCAAGATTGCGACCGAAATGGCCGCCAAGGGATATACTGGGTCAGAACATCAGAACTATTAGACATAGAGATGTTATTTTGGTGTCCAACATATGGTTTTCAGGGTCAAATAATTCATTTATGAAGCGTATATAACACTAAGATTTCAAAAAATCCCAATCCAAGATGGGGCCAAAGATGGCCGCCATGGTGGTTCATAGCTTCAGAACTAATTAGACATTAGGCTCCTACAGATGTGATTTTAGTGTCTAACATATGGTTTTCGAGGATTAAGAAATTTGTGATCTGTATTTACCAATACGATAGATAAAAAGTAAAAAAGCGAAGATGGCGTCTAATATTACCCCCACGTAATCCTATCATGGGTCATAACTTCGAACATATGATTCCTTTAAGCAGGTTTTCTCAAAATTTAGCCTGAGAGGTCGCTTGTAGATCAATTATCGTCGCATAAATGATACAACACATAATTTGGCATGGTCAACCGTTTCAGACCTACTTATATCAATATTGGAAGGGGCACTACCAGGAAAAACATCATTTGAGTCTAATCTGAATACGCCAGTGTCAATGGAATGGCAATTTTACGTTTCAATGTCATCTTGAGATAAAAACAAAACAAGACCGCTGCCAATAACCACTGTGAAGATGGTGTATTTTGACCACCAAATAGTTAGGCAGGAATCTATGTCTAATTTTAGATTAACTTAATTACGTATATTTTATTGAAATGTTTATAGCTTAAACGTGTCGATGTGATCACGAACAAGATGGCTGTCTATAATTACCTTGAAAATGTTGTCTTTTCATATTTTTGTGTCCACCACTAATTTTCATGGTTGAAATAATGAGCTTATAATCTAATGCGATACACTACTTTAGATTTATCTGAATAGGGTGATTTTAATAATTTATTCTAGTTTAACGTTACATTTCCGAGTTAACTTAAAAAGTATATGTGTCATTTGATTCTAGAGGTAAAAAACAAGATGGCTGTTGATATCAACAATAAACATCGTTTACCATGGTCACCATCAATGGTATGACATAGTAATCCTAGATTCTAATGCAATACTCCATTTTGTCTGCCTGGTAAATTGATTACATTGATTTTAATAAAATTGTAATCTAATGGCCACGACAGAGGTAGCATTCTATGATTGCAATTATCAATTTTTACCAGCACCATCATGAATTTTAAAGGCCCATACCCAGGTTAAAAAGTTCCAAAGTTTAAAATTGTGTTACATAGGCTTATTATAAGCCTATATAGCACAATTTTAATCTTTGGAACCAGATTTACGATGATATAAGTATCATATCATCGCAAATCTATATTATCTTTCTCCACCCTCCATTTGAAAGAGATATGTACACGATAAGTGTGTATATCGGAATGTTCATACAATTGATAACAACCATCACTTTATTATAATGTATTTGACTAAGCCGCTGAGGGTCTAGATGAAGGGTCCGATGTTGATTTGTTTTTTTTCTTTGAAAGGATCAACACTGAGGAAATCCCTTCCTTTTTGTCAGTACACCAGCCACGAACATTTCATGAATATTACCTGTGTATTTTGGCGATGGTCACGATATCCGCACAGATGTTAAACATGTAAATTAGCCGAGTTTAAAAGTGTCGACCCTTCGCTGTTAAGTTGGGTTTTTCCGATGACAATGTAATTAAGCTAGCAACGCCTTTGACGATGTGATACATCTACGACTTTACACACTTATCTTAATACGGGTTAAGAATTTTTTGATATAGATTACGGCTAGTAAATTATAAAAAAGCCTATCTTTAGAAGGACATAATAAAATCATTGACTCGATAACATTTTCCTGTCAAACATGGTGACGGCATTAAAAAATAGGTGGATCTAACAAACAAAAATGTAATGACCGAAATTTTGTGATAATTCGTTTTTTTCGAGACCTAGCTACGTTGCCAACGGATGTTTCTAAAAGTTGTAATATTATCTATCGGAATGTTGCCTTCACTCAATCAAGGACTCAAAAAGATAAAGCAGAGCTAAAACGAAAATATGCCATTTGCCTGAGTATGGTCCTTTAACTGAATGGAATTGTATTTTTAGGTTTCAATGTCATTTATAGATCAAATCAATGATGGTGACTAAAATAAATGAATATCTACTCCGGATACCAAATAAATGCACACAGGGATTATTTATATCATTTACAATGTATTTTCTGGCATCATACATGAGTCAAATCCGAAATGGCAATAAATGACCATTGGAAAAAGGAAAAATGATATTATAAATAGAAAAAAAACAAAAAGCATGCATGTGTTCGATCAATCAATCAATAAATAAATAAATCAAGTAATCAATAAATCAATCACTGAGACACATGACGCTTAACATTCTCACCTCAGAGATTGGGTTGATCTGAGCTACATCATCATCTATGTGTGGAACATGGTTTGTTCCTGACACCCTTGTGAATGCAAGCTGTTATAACTAAACGTTCAACAATCATTTTTATCGCAAACCTCTGTATACATTTAAAAGACATAATAATGTTTGTTGTAAATACTCATTTCAACTGTGCTGAATGCATCTTATGAATTACCATCCAAATCCCTGGACTGTCTTTTTATAGCTTGACGTGAGACTCTCAACTGTAATGGAATGAATCACTTCTTACTCTAATTCAGCCGTGTAAGAACACGAGATTCTTCGGCTTATAAACGAGATGTATCTAAGTCAACCATAATATGTGACACACCCGATGTATGTCGGGATTTCAGATTTTGGGTGGAGCCTCATTATTTACCAAAAAATTGAGCAGATAGACAGTTCAAAATGTTAACAATCAACTGTCAATATATCAAAAAGGTCTACGATATATTTTATGTATAAAAACCCGTCAACCCGTGAGCGTCAATAGAGACTGTACCTACTTTTTTTGTGGTATCTCAAGTGTTTGCCTTTAACACTCGTCCAGTTGCCAATGGGAGTAGAGGTTCTGGCAAGTATATTTTGGAAAGCATTAGCCCGTATTTTGAAGTGTATTTTTTTAATATCGGGTGGACTAGTATGATACAAATATGTTTTAATGTGTGTTTTACACATTAGAACTACAATCTATTTGTCTTTGTGGGCAAGGTCTGCTTCATTTATATTAGATATATGATCCCTCATACAAAAAAGCACATTATTTTGACAAGTGCCAAGCTACTCGGGGCAAGTGTTTTTTTTAATATTTAATGCTATGCTCACGAATCATTCAATGCCACATTTTCATGAATTGTTCATGAAATATCCATGCACATTTAAAAACACTTACATGAATATATAATGAACAGTTCACAAAAGAGCTCACGAACTGTTCAAGAGATATCCGTGAACATTAAATGGTCCAGGGCAGTTCATAATTAATTCATGAACACTATTTTTTATAATGGTTCATGAATAGTTGAAGTCACGCAGACACCACATTGACATGAACAGTTCACGAGCAGTTCATGTGAATGTCTCTTTGTGGCATGAACTATTCATGAACCATTCCATTAAGTGGTGCTCATGAATTAATCATGAACTGTTGAGCTCTTTTGTGAACTGTTCATGACTTATTCATCAATACAGTTCATGAATAGTTCAGGATATTTCAAAGAAAGTTCATGAACTGTTCATTAGTATCTCGCAGGGGATAAAAGCATGCAGACACAACCTACCGATTGCAGCTCATAGTCTAGCTGCTAAGACCCCAACATTTACGTTTCGTTTACCGATATATATTTAGGCTGAATTTGATATTTTGTAAAGATAAGACCCTGTGGTCCTTATCTACTTTTCCTTTCATATCATAACTGAATCACTTTGTGTATATTTAGGGTTCTGAACATAAATTATCAACAGAACTGGGAAGACATTTAAATGTACCGAAAAGGAGCGCTAACTTATGTAACTTATGTCAACAGATACATTTAGTAATGAATATCGTGTGTTATTTGAAGGCAATAGTTTGCTTGTCATTTGAATAAAAAATATCTCCGAAATGTAGCCCATCCCACTGATCTTCAAACTTGATTTTTTTTAATTATTGAACTCGCATGGCGAGAAAAAAATGCTACTTACATAACGCAATGTATGAACCCGCAACTTCGAAAGGAATCGAAAGTATTTTTTTGCATTTTCGTCCCAAGTAAATATAATACACTACATCAACATTGCTCAACTAAGCTCATATATCATTTATTATGGTGATTTGTGATAACAAATTCTAAAAATTGTTCAAATGAAAAGATTCATGAGATTCATAGCATGATGAAAAATACACATACGTGAACATAATTTACAATTAATTTATCTGGTGATTTATTTTAAAGTTGTCTTTGATTTCTCCCTTTTATAATTTTCTGAAACGTTTACAAATATCATTAATGGATTCAATCCTACGCCCCCCCCCCCTCCTACATTAGACAGCAAATGATGCCTATGTCGAGGACAGTTTTACCTTCTGTGTGTAGGCCTACCTTAATGCTATATATACGCATCCTTTTATGTGGCGGTCATATTGGACTTCATCTTTGCTTTTATTGACATTATTTTTATCTGTCTTAGTGTTAAATACGCACCACAAATTAATTTCTTGACCCAGAAAACCGTATATTAGACACAAACATCACGTATTTATGCCCAATAGTTCAGTAGTTATGACTCATCATATTCTGTATATGGCGGCCATATTTGACGCCATCATTGTTTTTTGCGAAAACCATGATGTTAGAAACCAAAATCACATTTTTATGTTTATAATATTTCTGAAGTTAGCCCGTGGCGCCCATTTTGACCACCATCTTGGATTTTTAAAAGCCAAGCCAATGTAATCAGTATGCCTACACCCGACGGATTCTTAATCTAGATGGCATTGACTTAAAGAAAAACATAAATAAATTATTGTTACCAGATAACACAAGGTTCATATCCTGTGGCACCGGACTAATATTTTCCCAAACGATTACGTCGCAACTTCGAGTGAGTGAATATTGCTTCACGTCGCTTTATGCACAATCATGGCAATATCGCGATAGAAGAAGGCCAGAAGCTGGGACTATGTCCTACTCTTATTTCGAATGACTTCGGGGGTTCATAATAGTGCACAGATACTATAGGCAGCACTGTACACTCCAGGCCTTTGACCAGCTTGTATATGCACTGTAAATGCACAACCAAATATCCGGCCCAACCGGGATTCGAGCATAGTACCCCATGTTACAAGCTCCAGTCGAGACGAATGAGTCATCGGGACCGGCCCGCAACTTCGAAAGGAATTGAAAGTATATATATAATACACTACATCAACATTGCTCAACTAATTTATCTGGACTCGTAGTAAGAGGACACAGCGAGGAAAGGGTTTGGGTGAATCGGTAGGTTTATTAATAACAGCATCCAGCAGAAACAGTTACATGTATATATATATAATCATACAACGTTACATAATATGAGAAAACAATTAAATTACGAATAAACACAAATACAGCTTCTTGTGAAATTACACTGTAATAATTATCACCTAATATTACGTAACTAATATTACGTGACGGGTGGGAAAAGCTGCTGCTGGGAGCATCCCAAACCGTTGCTGGCCTGAACAAAACTGCCTATATATATCCTATACAGGGATGTATAGATGCTCTTATGACAGGCCGAGGGGTGGGTATCTGTCTGCACCCCAGCCAGAGGTAGGCCCTAAAAAACTTTATGACCTGCGTACTCTGGATGACCCTGCCAATCTGGATCCAGGTACCCCACATACAGGATGCCACATGTAAATGGTAAAGACATATATACACACCCAGCCTCCCAGCGGTTGAGCCGCAACCGTCTTATAAATTAAACTAGAATTAATCAAAAATAATTCCCTCAATGAAAAATATGCCAGTAGCATCTGACATTGATCTTGAAAACATCTTATTTGGATTCCTTATACCCTAAAACCAACCAAAAAGAGGTATTATATGACAACTTGTGCCACTGATTAACCAAATTAGCAAACCGCCCCGTTTATGGCGGCCATTTTGGACGCCATCTTGAATACCGGGTTTTGCCTAACCGTAGGCCTACTTCACGGTTACTGCTCTGTTTCTCAAAGTACACTATCTGAGGAGTCAATATCAACCAAAACCTCATTGGGGTCTTTCTTGCAAGGTTGGGCTAATTTATGTCATTCTGCCTCCAGACTATTTTGCAATCTCGTTCTTTCGTAATTTCACAGTTTTGTACTTTCGCACTTCCGTTGTTTCGTGCTTTCATTATTTCGCAGTTTCGTACTTTAGCAGTTTCGTACTTTCGTTTTTTCACAGCTTCGCACTTTCGCAGTTTCGCACTTTCGTTGTTTCGTACTTGCGTTGTTTCGCACTTGCGTTGTTTCATACTTTCGCAGTTTCGTACTTTCGTTGTTTCGTACTTTTGTTCGTTGTTTCGTACTTTAGTTGTTTCGCAGTTTGATACCTTCCTGGTTTCGTACTTTCGTCTTTTTATTGAGATGGACGGCGGCGCTAGCCGAGACAACGAAACAACGAAAGTACGAAACAACGAAAGTACGAAACAACAAAAGTGTGAAGCTGCGAAACAACGAAAGTACGAAGCAAAGAAACAAGAAAAATACGAAGCAACAAAAGTACGCAACAACGAAAGTACGAGACAACGAATATACGAAACAACATAAATTCGAAACAACGAAAATACGAAACGTTATTGAATCTTTACGCGTGAGCAGGGAAGAAACATATGTTTTTTCTTAAAACTTCAATACCAGAGCGCGGTTCGAACCCGCGATCACTGAATGTCCGAGCAAATTTAAAAACTAAAACAGATGAGTTTTTCACAGTCAAATTAAATCAGGTTAAATGCCAATATCCACTCAATATTTTGTTACACGTTAGCAAACTTCAGCTGAGTACTGTATCAAATATAACACATATTGGAAGATTATGAGAGCCGAATTCAGATTGTTCCCACTGACCTAAAACCTCGTATCTACATAGTTCAGTTTTATTTATATTATTTTGTTTTTAAAATTGTCGTCAACCTGTCTTTAGAATCAAATTATAATGATCGTTTCGTTTTTATTTACTTAGATTTCATTAGCTTTTATTAACTAAATACCGAATAACAAACTGTACAATATTATCAACCACAAATAAAACACCTTTATTTTCTCAGATTGGTCTATATAGACATGCCATTTTTACAAGTAATAAATAAGGTGACACAAAAACAAAAACCTCACAATTTAAAAAAATATGAATCAGTGGGCCTGATGTGCCTCGCTACACACGTATCACTAACGATGGTGTCGTAATAATATACATGTAATAGACAGGTCAATGCCAAACACAAATTGCCATTTTTTCCTGTCAAGGACTTCTCAGTATATTCAGCTATCTGGAATACTTTTTGAAATAAGCTTCGGGGCACCCTGAAATATTCCTCAAATCCAATATGGCTGTAGCATTGTAACTTGTTAGAGTTCCCTTTGTGCAAAAACACAAAAGACTTCTAATTAAGGAATTTAATGGTAAACTAAGATGATTAAATCAGCTAGAATGCACGACAGCACTTCATGAATATTTAAATCCAAGATGGCCACCGACCTTACACTTATATAGGAAAAACACTTATATGTCCTGTTCTGGTAGTGATATAATTATTCTATTGGAGTCTATCCATAGGTTTTGGGAGAGAATACATTTATTAATTTTTTATTTTAATTAAGTCATTAGGTCATGTAGTAAATAAAATGATGCAGGGGATCCAACTGTTATTCTTAACGTTTGTGAGCAGTCCTAGAAACTATGTAACAAATCATTTTCGATTACTTTGGGTACACTGATCACGTTGGAATGGTTTTACGTTTCAAGATCATCTTTTGACCCTTGAATTCCCAACTTTTGTGGGCACAGTCGACGGAATTACGGTTCTAACCTTGCTTGACGGACGGCTTCGACAACATTGATTATGCTACATTAACAGATAGACTTTCTGATTGGTATGGAATATCTGGCCAGGTTCAAATTTGGTTTTCTTCTCATTTGCTAAATATGAGCCAATTCGTAAAAATTAAAGGCACTCTATCAGATAAAGTCACACTCTTATTTGGTGCTCAACAGGGTTCTGTGCTGGAACCAGTGCTTTCTACCTTATACTACACCAATCAGCGCTATTAGATCTGTTAGATCAACCATCAACTTTAAGCCGATGATACTCAAATTTACATGTCTCAATCAGTCTCAAACGCTAAGGAATCTCTTGAGAAGTTGCAACATTGTTTAATGAGTGTATCGGCCTGAATGACAGGGTCTAAGCTGAAGCTTAATCTTAGCAAGATTCTTATTGGGATGAAACTTCACGGAGAAAAATTCTTGCATAATTTTTCATGCTTAATTCTAGATCAAGACACAAATCCTTGGTGTAGTATTTGACAGTAGCTTGAATTTCCGAAAAGACATATCCCACACATGTAGGGCATGCTTTTATCATATCCCTGACCTGCGTCGAATTCGAAAAAGTCTGTCCTTAGATCTTGCCAAACAAATTGCAGTGGCACTCGTCAGTAGCAAGCTAAATTATTGTAGCTCAATTTTTCACAATATGCCAGAAAAGGATATCGCTAGATTACAGCGCGTTCAAAACTGCCTTGCAAGAGTGGTAATGAAGGCCCCACGATTTAGTCGTTCCGTTCCTATTCTGAAACAATTACATTGGCTTCCTGTCAAGTTTCGCATTCATTTGAAAAAATGCGCAAGAACTTTTTGAACCCTAAAAGACAACCAACCGGCATATCTGCCTTACTTGTTCGGATGAAATGCTCAAGATATCTACGCTCCACAAATTCAAATAGATTTGTTGTCTCCCATACAAAAACAAACACTGGGTCAAGGTCTTTTCTCTATATCTGGCCCAGCCTTATGCGCCCGTAGGCAATTCCGAAACAATTTTAACATTCAGGAAATTACGTTAACACTTCATCTCCTCAGTAGAACGGCTCCCTGTTGACGAACATGCTTTGGCCTCGACTATAATACCTGATCACGCTAAGGATTTGTGCGCCTTTGAGCTCGGTCCGCTGAGGAAATAGGCACCTAAAGTGTTTTTGATTGATTGACTGATTAATGATTGAAATTGATGCAATACATCATTTTCTATTAATTTGAGTACACTCATTACATTAGTTATTTTTATGTTACAAGGTCATCTAGAGGTAAAGAATAAGATGGCTGACAAAGTCAACAAGAAAACTTTTACCACTGATTAATTTTTAATTATTATATTCCTAAGTTATAGGTCCAAATTATTGAATTACACACACCAATTTAGAGTAATTTGAAGATGTTGAATGCAATATAATTGCTATTTTATATTTCAAGGTCATCGAATGGTCAAAACCAAAATTAAAGGTCATCTTGAATTTTTAACTTATGACATAGCAGGTTTAAAATTAAATTAAATACCTCATTTTCAAATAATTTGAGTACATTGATTACGTGGGTAAATAGTTACTTTTACTGACTACCTGTAATTTTTTGAAGATTGTTGTTCTATATATAGTATACAATGTAATTATATTTGCTCTCATATATGCTTAAAATGCATTATTAGGTGGGGGTCCTGGTGCAGTGGGTAAAGCTGCCTGTTTGGAAATTCGGTGAACGCGGGTTCAAACCCCGCTCTGGTATTCAAGTTTTAAAGAAACAAAATGTTTCTTCCCTGCTCACGCATGAAGATTCAATATTGTTTCGTACTTTCTTTGCTTCGTACTTTCGTTGTTTCGTACTTTCGTTGTTTCATACTTTTGTTGTTTCATACTTTTGTTGTTTCCTTGTTTCGTACTTTCGTTGACTCGCACTTTCGTTGTTTCTTACTTTCGTTGTTTCGTACCTTCGTTGTTCCGTACTTCCGTTGTATCGTTATTTCGTACTTTCGTTGTTTCGCACTTTCGTTGTATCGTTGTTCCGTACTTGCGTTGTTTCGCAGTTTACATTTTCGTTGTTTCGTACTTTCGTCGTTTCGCAGTTTCACAGTTTTGCACTTTCGTACTCTCGTTGTCTCGCACTTTCGTTGTTTCGAACTTTCGTTGTTTCGTACTTTTGTTGTTTCGTTGTTTCGTACTTTCGCACTTTTGCTGTTTCGTAATTTAACAATTTTGAAGTTTCGTATTTTCGTACTTACGCTTTTTGTACTTTCATTGTTTCGCAGTTTCGTACTTTCGCAGTTTCGATCTTAAGTTCTTAAGTTAAGATCTTAAGGTTTTCGCAAAAAACAATGATGGCGTCAAATATGGCCGCCATATACAGACTATGATGAGTCATAACTACTGAACTATTAGGCATAGATACGTGATGTTTGTGTCTAATATACGGTTTTCTGGGGCAAGGAATTAATTTGTGGTGCATATTTAACACTAAGACAGATAAAAATAATGTCAATAAAATCAATGATGGAGTCCAATATGACCGCCACATACATGCATGCGTATATATAACATTAAGGTAGGCCTACACACAGAAGTTAAAACAATCCTCAACATAGACATCATTTGCTGTCGAATGTAGGGGGGGGGGGGGTGTTGAATCCATTAATAATATCTGTAATCGTTTCAGAAGATTATAAAAGGGTGAAATCCAAGACAACTTTAAAATAAATCACTTTTTTTCACAAAATGGTAATGAAATGCATACACGCTTTAATTAAATGATACACAAGGGCTCATGGAGTTAACTGTAAAACTCGTTTACTTGTTAAATTAGTTAGAAGGTGTTCGATGAATTTAAATAATATCTAGGAAAACATTCTTTATTTCAAGAAATGTATAGGCCAACCATTATAAAGTAGAATCAGAAACTATAGACGAAACTGACATTGTAATGTATCTAGCCACTCTTATCGTGATGATATAATGATATAAGATGTATGCCGCCTATAGTATATGTAGCTGTTGTTGCGAACGGTGTTGTTTAGGGGACGCGCCACGTCAAAACCGCACCTATGTCTCAAGTTATGATAATCGATTTTTTTAGTTGTAATTGAAGTGTTATGTTGCATCTTTCTAATGGAACATAAATTGTACACATATCTCAATTATTGACGAATATATTCATAAAAGAACCTTGGAAACCCAGAGCCAAAAATATAATAAAATTAACAGAAAATGCCTCCTAAAGTTCGACTAGTAAAATAACCCTGATGTCAACCATGTCTGAAATAGTAGAAATGGACAAAAAAACACAACAATTGTCATTTTTGGACAAATGGCGCCAGCACTTGATTTGAATCTGTTGAATCAAAACCCAAGTACATTTACACATGGTGATATGGGTTGAGGTCTGGTTTTACAGGGGTGTTACTCCAAGATCATGGCCAGGTCATCTCAAGGTCACATCAAGGTCAAATCCGGTCAAGCGGGTAAAATAGCTTATTTTGGGTGTTTTTGCTCCGATTCTGTTCAGTTGAGAAGTCTATGTTGATTAAAAGTCATCTAGACATCAGCAATGGGCAATACGAAAACAACCCGAGAGGTCACAGGGGTAATATAAGGGTTACAGGGGTAATACCCCATCAGACTACCCTTATCTAACCCCTGATTGAAATGACAGAAATGGACCAATTTACACAATGATTGTCATTTTCGGACCAATGGACAGCACTACAATTACATCTAATGCCTCACAACCCAAATACACATGGTGATATGGGTTGGGTTTCACAGGGGTGTACCCCATTGTCATGGCAAGGTCATTTCAAGATCACAGCAAGGTCAAATCAGGTTAAAATGGGTCACAATAGGTTATGTTTGTGTTGTTTTGCTTCATTTATGTTAACTTGTGATGGCTATATGATGGTTGAAACTCATCTAGACCACAGTAGGCCACAGAGCTATTCCAAAATACCCCGATATGTTACATGGATAACATAAGGTTTAGAGAGGTGATGCCCATAAAATCATCCTGATGTCACTCCTGTCTGACAATGCAGGAATTGACCAAATAACACAACGATTCGCGATCATACATCGGAGATCTACTTAATGGTGAAATTGTATATGTAGGATTGTATTCGAGGCCCTAAAGATTGAATGGTTATTCTCAGCCATTCACCTCTATCCGCCCCATTTCGTTCACAGTTTATTTTAATATACATGTATATAGATAGGACTGATTAAAAGCTCGTTGCGATGGTGACATCCCGGGCTGCCAGCTCCACATCGGCTAGAAACCCCCCCCCCCCTCACCCAGGGTCTTATCGTTACAATGATGCCAAATTCATCCTAATATATTTTTTGGTAAAGGAAACGATAATTTTTCTATTCAGCGATTTTAAATCCTATGTGGCTTTTTATATAATCACGGTTTAATCTTATCAAACACCAATTACATGCCCATAAAGCAAACTTGATAATCTAAAAATATAAATAGAGTGTAGACGATTTTAATGACAAATATCTGTATGTAAATTAAGTTTGTTTGTCAAGGGCTATGCCGTGACAGCCCTATATATCACTAAGAGGTGTATGTACTGTTGTGTTACAGTACGCATCAAAAGCATTGAACCACAATCTGATGATGCTGGTGTAGGCAGAGGTCCATATAATCACTGATCATTATTTTAGGCATACTTATAGAAGCTTAGATTTAGTTCACCCTCTATAAAATGTTTCAATAAATAATAAATAAATACATTTTTGTTCACTTCGGCGTCACCATGGTTTTGGCCATTAGGGCGCCCTCTATAATGCTATCGCTAGGGGACATAACCGATGTTATAAGTGAGGGCGCTAGTATTATTAACATCGCCATCTAAAAAGGGGTTGCTCTCGTACCTGATAACGTGGCACTATTCAGACACATTGAATTAAGTTATACTGCGAAAGGGTGAAATAAGGCATATCCTCAAGTGTATGCTCTTATAAAAATGCTATGTTTGGTGTTTAACCATCCGTATATTTTCATACGCTATGATCCTATTTGGGATATATAAAAAGCTCGGTCACAATGAAGAGAGTATTTACTCACATTGTATTTTAAGTACCTACTTCATGCAGTTCAAGCGCTCGGTATAATACAGACTGGTTGTCACCTATTATATTCTGTGCCTATCGACGACAAACGATTTCCCATGAACCATGCAATTTAGGTGCATAAAACAGGCTTATTTCCATGTATTTAGACCTAACATTCAAACTCTGTACTGAAGCACATTATTAATACCACACCAATGGGAACATATACAAACTGACGCTTTGTCCAGACACATAACGGACCATGCATTTTGCATGTATCACCTGGATGGAAGAAACTTGATTTGCACAAAAAATGGGCTGCCCAATGGACCGGAAAAATGTCCTGAGAATTATTTTCCAAATTTAATAGCTCACAAAATCTCAATTTGCGATACTTTGATAGCGAGCGAAATCATAAATAAATTATATTTCTTTTAAGGTTTAAATTATGTAATTAAAACAGCCAAGCCATTGTGCTAATCGTGTTTAAAACACTTACCCGGATAACGTCTATTCACTACTCAGCAAACACAAAACATTTGAGTAACAATTTTGTACAACGTCGGCCCAAGGCCTATTTACATAATACCTGAAAAAATTATACTTCGTGGTCAGTGATGGCGATGTTTACATACTTAATTATTAATGGGGATCGCGGGGGTTGGAAATATCTGACCGGGTGCGGCGTTGTGTTAAGGAGTATGTGCCCCGTAATTCAAATACACACCTGTCACGGCATAATTAAATCAGAGATTATATGAGGAGTTTGCAGGCAAAATAGAAAAATGCGATTTAACATGACAAAAACATGACAAAATCCTTACGATACGGAAAATCCGTATAATGGGCAATCGTTCAAAACATGCAGACATGATGTAAACATGGATATTGAGACAACAGGAGGAACGTTGATGAACGCGAAGACAATAACTTACACCAATGCCTTCTATAATAGAGACGTCATTACGATCACTGATATCATTGATGAAAAAGTAGAGCCCAAGTATAATATTATACTCCTTTATTTAAAGAATAACTAAATGACGGCGGTGATTAGCTGATCTTGTCAAGTGACAGACTGGGATACTCTTTTATTGATCGGTGGTAGAATATTATTTTTGGTCCAAAAGTGGATGATAGCATGCAACTATTCCATGACCAGGCTTCAACTGCATTCCAATAAATGATGATTATCTTCTTAGTGAACTGTTAAACTTGGACAAGGAATACAACAAAATAAATATTATGTTTTAACTTTATTGCATCCATTCGAATTCACTGGTAGTTTCAAACCGCCGCACGAACACTATTATTACAACAAAAAAACGCAATCCACCAATAGTCCCAGAGCTAGGGGGATTTTATTTGTGTTGAAAGCTCCATACGATCCAAGAGTTCCACCTATAGTGAAATTTTCTCAGGAATCCGAATCTGCGCGTCTTACAAAAATCATCCTGTCCAAAAGTACTGTAAAAACCCTTTAAACACTAGTACCGTCAAAATCGCAAACCGCAATTTGAAATATTGCGTATGAAGTGATTGTTTGCTAAAATTGTTATAATTTTCTATTTAAATATTTTTTCAATTATTCATTATCCTCACATATGACACAGGCTTTTACATGAATGTCAAATATTTTGTGTCTGATCAATGAATAATACACAATATAGCTTTAAGTTGGTATTTTAACACGTAATTTTACTCATTTTTCATACTTTTTCACTAAATAGACAAAATATTTTTCCCTAAGCCAATTTTTGTATAGTATAAATGTTTAGTTTTGATTCAAACATGTTCTAGAACTTTTGTCGACTTAAAATTAACCCATTTGGAATAAAAATAATGAGTTATGTGAACATATTACTCGCTTCTTTCGTTAGACGTAAAATTAGCTCGCTTTTCTTCAGGCTCGGGAAAATTGACCATATCTCACATTTTTGCCCACTGAGTAGTCAAGTTTTGAGCTCTATCAATATGTTTAATATCAATAGAAAGCTACTGGCACATGCCTTCACATGGATGTAAAATATGTTGTGTCTGATTATTGACAAATGCACAAGAAAGCTTTAAGTTGGTATTTTAACCCTTAATTTGACTTTTTTTCATACTTTCTCAGTAAATAGTCAAAATACTTTTTTCTCAGCTTTTGTGTATAATAAATATTTAGTTTTGATTCAAACATGTTCTAGAACTATTGCTGACTTGAAATAAACACATTTGGAATAAAAATAGTGAGTTATGTGAACATATTATATATTTTTTTGGTTAGACGTAAAATTTGCGCGCTTTTCTTTGGGCTCAGGAAAATTGTATGTATCTCACAGTTTTGCCCAATGAGTAGTCAAATTTTGAGCTATATCAATATATTTGATATCAATAGAAAGCTACTGGCACAGGCCACGGATGTACAATATTTTGTGTCTAATCTTTGACAAATGCACAAAAGAGCTTGAAGTTGGTACTTTAACCCTAATTTTACCTATTTTTCATACTTTTTCAGTACTTAGTCAACATACTTTTCTCTCAGCTGATTTTTGTGTATAATAAATATCTAGTTTTGATTCAAACATGTTCTAGAATTATTGTTGACTTAAAATAAACCCATTTGGAATATAAAAAGTAATGAGCTATTCGAACATAATACACACTTTTTGGGTTGGATATAAAATTTGGGCACTTTTCTTCCAGCCCGGGGAAATTGACAGTGTTCCACATTTTTGTCCAATAAGTACCCGGTACCCAAAAAAATGTACCAACATCTTTGATATCAGTTAAAAGTAACTATCAAGGGATTTAACGTGGATACATAATATTTTATTTCTGTTATATACGAAATGTCCAACAATTAAGCGCTAACTTTGTATTTTATCCCTCCATTTGAACAATTTCTACCGTTTTCTTAGTGAATACAGCAAGCCTTCTCGCTCATGTTAACTTTATAAGGTATAAATGTTTGTTATTACTTTTACATTCTCTGGAGCCATTTTTCAAAAGTTATCTTGACGACTGAAGAGGTGATCACAACCATTGTTAAACTTATCTCAACCGCTACACAAGTTATCTTAGCCACTGAAGAAGTGATCATCACAAATTTAAACGTCATCTCAGCCACTACAAATGTGATCTTGGCCACCGAAGAAGTTATCACAGCGACTTTAAAAGTTATCTCAGTCACTACAAAAGTGATCTTTGCCACTGAAGAAATGATTACAACCACTTTAAAAGTTACCTCAACCACTACAAAAAATATCTTGGCCACTGAAGAAGTGAACACAGTGACTTTAAAAGTTATCTCAGCCCCTACAAAAGTGATCTTGGTCACTGATGAAATGATCACAGCAACAGCAAAAAGTCATCTCGCCAATGCAACAGGTAACTTGGCGAGTGAAGAAGTGATCACAGCCACTTTAGAAGTTATCTCAGCCACTACAAAGGTGATCTTGGCCACTAACAAACTGGTGTCAGCCAATTTACAGGTTATCTAAGCCACTACAAAGTCATCTGGGCCACTGAAGAAGTGATCACAGCCATTTTTAAAAATATCTAAACGACTACAAAAGTGATCTTGATCTGTGAAAAAGTGGTTACAATAACTTTGAAAGTTATCTCTGCCACTATAAAAATGATCTTGGCCACTGACGAAGTGCTCACGACGACTTTAAAAGTGAACTCAGCCACTACAACAGTGATCTTGGCCACTGAAGAAGTGATCTCAGTCACTTTAAAAGTGATCTTGACCACTAACAATCTTATGTCAGCCCGTAAAAGTGATCTTGGCCACTAAAAAACTGATATTGTCCACCGTAGAAGTGATCACATTCACTTTAAAAGTCATCTCAGCCGATACAAAAGTGATAGGCCACTAATAATTTTATGTCAGTCCCTAAAAAAATGATCTAGGTCACTACAAAAGTGATCTTGACCACCTAAGAAGCCATCACAGCCACTAGAAAAATCATCCCATCCACCACAAAGCTGATCTTGGTCACAAATAAACTGATCTTGTCCACTAAAGAAGTGATCACAGCAACTTTGTAGTGGTTGAGATAACTTTTTAAGTGGCTGTGATCATTTCTTCAGTGGCCAACATCACTTTGTAGTGGCTTAGATAATTTTGTCAGTGGCTGACAACAGTTTGTTACTGACCAAGATCACCTTTGCAATGGCTGGAATAACCTTTAAAGTGGCTGTGATCACTTCTTCAGTAGCCAAGATCACTTTTGTAGTGGCTGAGATAACGTTTAAAGTGGCTATGATTACTTCTTCAGTGGCCAAGATTACTTTTGTAGTGGCTGTGATAACATTTAGAGTCGCTGTGATCACTTCTTCAGTGACTAAGATCAGTTTGTTTGTGGCCAAGATCACTTTTACGGGCTGACATAATATTGTTAGTGGTCAAGATCACTTTTGCAGTGGCTGAGATAACTTTTACTGTGACTGAGATCACTTCTTTAGTGTCCAAGATCACTTTTGTAGTGGCTGAGATCACTTTTAAAGTCGTTATGAGCACTTCGCCAGTGGCCAAAATCATTTTTATAGTGGCAGAGATAACTTTCAAAGTTATTGTAACCACTTCTTCAGTGGCCAAGATCACCTTTGTAGTCGTTTAGATATTTTTAAAAGTGGCAGTTATCATTTCTTCAGTGGCCCAGATCACTTTGTAGTGGCTTAGATAACCTTTAAATTGGCTGACACCAGTTTGTTAGTGGCCAAGATCACCTTTGTAGTGGCTGAGATAACTTCTAACGAGGCTGTGAACACATCTACACTCGCCAAGATAACTTTTGCATTGGCGAGATAACTTTTTAAGTTGCTGTGATCACTTCATCAGTGGCCAAGATCACATTTGTAGTGGATGAAAAAACTGTTAAAGTCGCTGTATTTACTTCTTCAGTGGCCAAGATAGCTTTTGTAGTGGTTGAGGTAACTTTTAAGGTGGTTGTTATCACTTCTGCAGTGGCCAAGATCACTTTTGTAGTGGCTGAGATAACGTTTAAAGTTGCTATGATCACTTCTTCAGTGGCTAAAAAAACTTTTGTAGTGGCTGAGATAACTTTAAAAATGGCTGGGATCACTTCTTCAGTCGTCAAGATAACTTTTGAAAAGTGGCTCCAGAGAATGTAATAGTAACAACAAACATTTATACCATATAAAGTTAACATGAGCGAGAAGTCTTGCTGGTATTGACCAAGAAAACGTTGGAAATTGTTCAAATGGAGGGATAAAATACAAAGTTAGCGCTTAATTGTTGTACATTTCGTATTTAACATAAATAAAATATTATGTATCCACGTTAAAGCCCTTGATAGTTACTTTTACCTTATATTAAAGATGTTCGTACATTTTTTAAATTTGGGTAACCAGTACTCATTGGGCAAAAATGTGAAACACTGTCAATTTCAGAGGGGGGGGGGGGAAGAAAAGTGCCCAAATTTTACATCCAACCCAAAAAAGGGTAATATGTTCAAATAGCTCATCATTTTTTATTCCAAATGGGTTTATTTTAAGTCAACAATAATTCTAGAACATGTTTGTATCAAAACTAAATATTTATTATACACAAAAACCAGTTGAGAGAAAAGTATTTTGACTATGTACTGAAAAAGTATGAAAAATAAGTGTTAAATTACCAACTTCAAGCTCTCTTGTGCATTTGTCAAAGATTAGTCACAACATATTTTACATCCGTGGTCTGTGCCAGTAGCTTTCTATTGATATCAAATATAATGATATACCGATAAAAACTGTGAGATACATACAATTTTCCTGAGCCCATAGAAAAGCGCGCAAATTTTACGTGTAAACAAAAAAGTGTGTAATATGTTTACATAACTCACTATTTTTTATTCCAAATGGGTTGATTTTAAGTCAACAATAGTTCTAGAACATGTTTGAATCAAAACGAAATATTTATTATACACACAAATTAGTTGAGAAAAAAGTATTTTGACTATTTACTGAAAAAGAATGAAAAAAGGTCAAATTAAAGGTTAAAATACCAACTTAAAGCTTTCTTGTGCATTTGTCAATGATCAGATACAAAATATTTTACATCCATGTGACGGCCTGTGCCAGTAGCTTTCTATTTATATCAAATATATTGATATAGCTTAAAATTTGACTACTCAGTGGGCAAAAATATGAGATATGGTCAATTTTCCCGAGCCTGAAGGAAAGCGAGCTAATTTTACGTCTAACGAAAAAAGCGAGTAATATGTTCACATAACTCATTATTTTTATTCCAAATGGGTTAATTTTAAGTCAACAATAGTTCTAGAACATGTTTGAATCAAAACTAAACATCTATACTATACAAAATTCGGCTGAGAAAAAAGTATTTTGTCTATTTAGTGAAAAAGTATGAAAAATGAGTAAAATTACGTGTTAAAATACCAACTTAAAGCTATATTGTGTATTTGTCATTAATCAGACACAAAATATTTTACATCCATGTGAAAGCCTGTGTCATATGTGAGGATAATAAATAATTAAAAAATTATTTAAATAGAAAATTACCACAATTTTAGCAAACAATCACTTCATACGCAATATTTCAAATTGCGGTTTGCGATTTTGACGGCACCAGTGTTTAAATGGTTTTTACGGTACTTTTGGACAGGATGATTTTTGTAAGACGCGCAGATTCGGATTCCTGAGACAATTTCACTATAGGTGGAACTCTTGGATCGTATGGACCTTTCAACACAAATAAAACCCCCCTAGCTCTGGGACTACAAGGATAGTAACCCGGTAACTGAAGACAAATCAGCCCTTGTTTTAGTCTACGAGTGATCCTCATCGGGCTTGTCATTCCTAACAACCTATTCAATAGTCAAGACAAGTGTAAGAGGCTACATACAATTGAGTGGTCACACGATCATAATCCAAAATAATAATCAATGGCCACTATAAGTCAACGTCAAAACATTCAAAACACGTGGGGCCGTGTTCTCAGACAATCATACAAATTAAGAGCTAAGCCGTTAATTCACTACATCTATGTACTGGTCAATATCAACAAGCTCAACAAGTTTAAACAAGTTTATTGTATCTCCATGAATTGCACAAAAACAGAGGAGAGATAATATATCTCTAATCAGAAAATATTTTTTTACTTAAAAAAACGTGCATCAAACCTATGTAGACATAATTACTGTATGTAATTTATAGATATAGCCTAAAAATCATACATCGATTAAATACATAATTTATATGAATTTGAATAAAAAAAATTGGTATAAATTGCATGAGACAATACGCCTGAAGCGGCCAGGGAATTGAAAATTTGACAATAAAATATATTTTCATGGCAAAAACAGCAAAAAGCGGGGTAATCAGATATAGCTTAAAATAGACCCACTTATATTTCATGTGATACAAAATACCAGAGGAACCAATGAAATGCGAAAACACGGCCGAAGGGACAAGCTGATAATAATTTATACCATTCTTTAGAAAATGTTTTTACTTAAAAAAAATAAATATATTTTTTAAATTTTATTAAAAAAAATACATCTCATGTAAAAAAGCAATAAACTATAGAATATGCAATTATTATGAAATGGGTATAGGGCCTACATTGCATGACGAAATATACGGCTGAAAGGGCAAGTAATTTAAAAATTGTCAATAGCAGTTATGCTACAACGCAGCAGAAAGAGAAATAATTAAACATACTAGTATAGTATTATGTAAAATTACGCAAAGAGAGAAAAATATAAAAAACTACCCGAAGAACGGAGCAAATGAGATATAAACGGCTGACGAAGGGACAAGTAACTGTTAGTTATAATGCGTCGCTAAGAGATGCTTCCACTTAAAAAACGAAATAGGTAAAATTGCATCATAAAGAGCAGATGAGCAGATAAAGGGAAGTAGATATCGTCAACAAAAGTTATTTCTTGTCAAAAACAGCAAAAACCGAGATAATTAGATATAGCTCTAAAGACTCATATTAATTTTCATGTAAAATTTCGTAAAATAGAAATAAAAAACAAAAATACCAGAGGAATGAATAAACGGGGTTTTGGGCCACCTTTGTGCGCATATAGAATCTTCTAATGATGCTCACATGAATGAGGTGACACTGCTCTCCAGACACATAATTCGGAGATTGATCCCTGGCGGCCTGAGGCCGAGCACGCTACCCCTCGGTCACAAGGACTGCCCGCAATGTTGAATTTTTACGAGTGAGCGGTTTGTTCCTTTGAAGCCTGAATGGCAGAGCGGGGAACGAATTTTCCAGACAGGTAGTTTTAACCACTGCACCAGAGCACCGCCCAATACCATAGAAACGATCGAATGATAAAAAAGGGCTGAAGGGGCAAGCTGAATATTAAGATCATTGGACGATAGTTAGATTGTCTTACTAAAAACAAAACATGCAGCAAAACGCATGTAATAATTGCACTTAATTTAAAGACATAGAGGAAACTTTTCTCATGTAAAAAAATCAATAAAATATAGAATTTCCAATTATTAATAAATGGCATACATTGCTGATGAAATATACGGCTGGAGGGGCAAGTAATTTAAAACTTGTCTAT